>MU703994.1:65670-91739 GCA_026770625.1 Nicotiana glauca
ATATATATAGATAGATAGATTTTGTCACTTAAATATGTGATGATCCAAAAGATCATCACTTGTTATTAAATTAAATCGTGTGTAGCATCACATCGATTTACGTGTGCAGTACGGGCGCGTAGCCAGAAACTCTATATGCAAAAATCTATGAAACAAATGATAAAAATTTGGCTTTAAAATAAATTAAGTTGACTTTGGTCAACATTTAGGGTAACCGGATCCGGACCCGTGATTTGACGGTCCCGGAGGGTCCGTAAGAAAATATGGGACTTGGGCGTATGCCCGGAATTGAATTCCGAGGTCTCAAGCCAAAGATATGAATTTTTGAAAGAAATGTTTTTCTGAAAAATATAAAAGTTTTTGAAAGTTAAATGTTATGTGAAACCTATGGTATCGGGCCCGTATTATGGTTTCAGAGCCCGGTACAGGTTCAATATGATTTATATGTGTTGTCGGTAAAGTTTGGTAAGAAGTGATTCGGACCTTAAATGCAAAATTTAATGTTTAAGAAGTTTTGAGAAATTTCATTGATCTTGAGGTTTAATCCGATGTTCATGACGTTATTTTGGTGATTTGATTACACGAATAAGCCCGTAGAATATTTTTGAGGTTGTGTGTATGTTTTGGTTGGAGCCCAGAGGGCTCGGGTGAGTTTTGGATTGGCCACGGAGTGAAATTCTAACTTAGGGAATTGCTGGTATGCTTCAGGCCTGCAAGCTTCACATTTGCAAAGCCTGTCTCGCAAATGCGAGCAATTTATCGCAGATGCGAGAGGTGGCATAGGTTGCCTTCTTCGCAAATGCGAAGTGATTGTCGCAAATGCAATGAATGCCTTCTTTGTAAATACGAAGTGTTTGTCGCAAGTGCGATGACTGCCTAGGAAATCCTTTGTCGCAAATGCGACACCCCAGTCGCAAATGCGACTTCGCAAAAGCAACATTTTTCTCGCAAATGGAAAAGTCTACATTTTCTGAAGGGTTCGCAATTGCAAACCCCTGTGCGCAATTCCCACATCTGAGACCTGCAACTTTTATACTTAGCCGAATTTTAATCCTTTTTTACAACTTTTCAAAACACAAACTCCCTAGGGCGACTTTCCAAGAACAACTCTTCTTCCAAATCGATTGTAAGTCAATTTTAACTCATTTCCTTCAATCATTAATTTCTTTTAACATTATTTCAACTCAAAATTGATGATTTTCATAGGGGAAATTGGGTGTTTTGGGCAGAACCTAGGTTTTTCAAAAAATGGAGATTTGGACCTCGATTTGAGGTCCGACTTCAAAATAAATTATATATTTGAGTTCATGGGTGAATAGCTAGTCGGGTTTTGGTTCTAACCTCGGGTTTTGACCATGTGGACCCGGGGCTGATTCTTGAGTTTTTAGGAAAAGCTTTAGAAACCTCATTTTCATGCATTAGAAATTATTTATTTAGCATTCATCGATGTAATTAAGTAACTTGTGACTAGATACGAGCGAATTGGTGGTGTAATCACGAGATAAAGCTATAGTTGAGACTTGAACTGTGTTCGTGGCTTTGAGGTAAGTGTTTGGTCTAACCTTAGCTTTAGTAAATATGAGTTTGATCTTGTATGCTACATGTTATGTGTTGAGTATGATGTATAGGTGTGATGACGAGTATCTATACGTCGGTGTTGAGCATGACCATGAGTCTTAAATTCAAATTATTGTGTTTGAGAACTACTACAAATGCCTAAGTTGTTGACTCTCTGTGTTGAGAAAGGTTTATAATTATTGTCGTAGAGATTACTTATGGTTGAGCATTGGTGTTAGTTGAGGTAGAAGATATTGGAACAAGTTTGGTTATAGTTGATTTCCCTTGCCAGGATATGTTCATTCTTATTGTTGACTCCCTTGTTGGGATAGGGTAGTTCTTATTGATCCCTAGCCAGGACTCTTATTATGGTTGTTGTTGAATGTATAGTGGATCGGGTTGCGCGCCGCAACAATGATATATTTGGAACGAGTTGCACACCATAACAATGATATAATGGGATCGGGTTGCACACCGCAATAATGATATATTTGGATCGGATTGCACGCCGCAATAGTGTTGTTATATGTTGGGATCGGGTTGCGCACTGCAACAATTATTGATACAAAATGTTTATGGAGTGGATGCAAGTTTATTATTGTTTCGCTGTGAATTCTAAGTGGTCCTCATGCCTTTATTCTTGATTTACTGTTGATACTGATATACCCCGCAGCATGTACTCCTCCAATCTTTACTTGTTTATTTCTGTTTTATTTTCCGTTGTATATTAAATAACTGCACAGGTTTATTTGGTAGTCTGGTCCTAGACTCGTTACTACTTCACCAAGGTTAGGTTAGGCACTTACCAGCACATGGGGTCGGTTGTGCTGATACTATACTCTGTACTATTTTTTGCAGATCCCATTGCTGCAGATTTTGGACCGCAGTGAGGTTTCAGCTTCTTAATTACCAGGCGAATCGAGGTAGTCGTGCAGGAGTCCGTAGGCTTTGGCATCTCCCTCCATCTATTTTTTCTGCTATTTTATGTAGTAATAGAGACAATATTTTATTATTTCTTCCAGACCCTTATTTTTAGTACTTTTAGACAGTCTGTGAAGTTGTGATACCAAATCTTGGGTAGTTTTGTTATGGGATGGTATTAGCAGTATTGTTGAGTTCACAATTTATTTATTCCAATTTTTAAATTATGTTTTTATAAACTATTGATGCTAGGTCATTAAATAAAATAAAAATGGAAGACAGGTCAAATAGTTCAGTTAGTTGGCTTGCCTAGCTTTCACTAGTAGGCACAATCATGACTCTCGAGGGTGGGAAATCTGGGTCGTGACAAGTTGGTATCAGAGCACTAAGTTACATAGGTCTCACAATTCACTGACAAGCTTGGTAGAGTCTGAGGGATCGGTACGAAGACGTCTATATTTATCCCCCTGAGGCTACAGAGTTAGGAAAAACTTCGCATCTATTCCTTCCTGTAGTGCGGTTTGGTTTCTCAGTACTAATCGAATTTCTACTCTGTTCTTTTGCAGATGCCGAGAATACGCACTTCCTCATCCGCTGATCAGTCACCCGATCCCCCAGCAGCTCTCGCGAGGGGCAGAGGGCGAGGTCGTGCTAGAGGCTGAGGTAGGGGCAGAGCGCATCATGGAGCAGCACCACCAGCGGCAGAGCCTCAGGATGAGTTTGATGAGGAGGTTCCGGCCTAGACAGCTCCAGTGGGCCCAGCTCAGGTCCCAGAGGGGTTTATTGCTACTCCAATATTTCAGGATGCTCTAGTCCGTCTAGTGGGCCTCACGGAGAGTATCACACGGGCAGGTTTGCTTCCTATAGCCCCAGCCGTCTCTCAGCCTAGAGGAAGGGCCCAAACTCTTGCTACTCGCACTCCAGAGCATATGGCCCCTCAGTTTCAGACTCCAGCAACTCAGCTAGTTGGAGTAGTTCAGCTGGGTGTGGTAGCCCAGACCGGTGTCGGAGCAGCCATGACTGCCGATGCCTTGTGGATATTAGATAGGTTTACTAAGCTCTTCACTACCACTTTCAATGGTGCTTCTTCTGAGGATCCCCAAGATTATCTGGATAACTGTCATGAGGTTCTTAGGAACATGGGGATAGTGGATATCAATGGGGTAGACTTTGCTACTTTCCGCTTATCTGGATCCGTCAAGACTTGGTGGAGAGATTATTGTTTGACTAGACCAGCCAGATCGCCAGCTTTGACTTAGGAGCAGTTTACTCAGCTATTCTTGGAGAACTTTCTTCCCGTTACTCAGAGAGAGATTTACCGGAGGCAGTTTGAGCGTCTCCAGTAGGGTTCCATGACTGTTACCCAGTATAAGACCAGGTTTATTGATTTGGACCATCATGATCTACTTATACTCCCAACAGAGAGAGAGAGTAAGGAGTTTCATTGAGGGACTTATCCAGCCCATTCAACTTCAGATGGATAGTGAGACGGGGAATAATTTCTTTCCAGGAGGTGACCAATGTGGCCAGGAGGGTCGAGATGGCTTTGTCACGTGAAGTTGGTCAGGGGTCTGACAAGAGGCCCCGTCATTCAGGCAGATGCAGTGGTACCTTGTCTGGAGGTAGGCATTCGTATGGTAGAGGCCATCCTCCTAGGCCCTTTTAGTCAGCACGTCAAGTTTCTCACGGTACTTCAGGTGGCTGTGGTTCTCATACACAGTATTCTGATCAGCAGCCCTAAAGTGCACCACCAGCTCTTATCAGTGCAGCGCTGTTCTAGAGTTTTCGGGGTGGACATTTAGGTCGTCAGGGTCAGTCTCAGTTTCCTCAACTACAGCACTCAAGAGGATGTTTTGAGTATGGTGATTATGGTGATATCCGAAGGGCTTGTCCGAGGTTAGTGGGAACTCAGTCGCAACAGCAGGGTTACCGTGCTATAGTCAGGCACCAGGTGTTCTACAGCCTGCCCAGCCAGCTAGGGGTGGCGGTAGAGGTGCTAGAGGTGGAGGTAGAGGTGCTAGAGGTGGAGCTTAGGCCGCTAGAGATGGAGGCCAGCCAGCAGCAGGCCATCCCAGAGATATAGTCGAGGGTGGTGGAGCCCAGCCCTAATTTTATGCTCTTCCAGCTAGGTCGGAGGTTGAGGCTTCCGATGTAGTTATCACAGGTACGATTTTGGTTTGTAGTAGGGGTGCTTCAGTGCTATTTGATCCAGGTTCTACCTACTCTTATGTGTCATCTTATTTTGCGTCGTATCTGGTCATGCCCAATGATTCTCTGAGTACTCCTGTTTATGTGTCCACCCCCCTGGGTGATTCTATTATGGTAAATTATGTTCATCGTTCTTGCGTGGTTGTGATTGAGGGTCTTGAGACCCGAGTAGACTTATTACTGCTAGACATGGTTGATTTTGATGTCATACTGGGGATAGACTGGTTGTCACCTTACCACGCCATCTTGGATTGTCATGCAAAGATTGTGACCTTAACTCTACTGGGTCTACCTCGTTTAGAGTGGAGAGGGACTCTTGGTCATTCTACCCATCGTGTTATCTCATATATGAAGGCTCGGCAAATGGTCGAGAAGGGGTGTTTGGCCTATTTGTCATGCGTTCATGATTCGAGTGCTGAGGTTCCTTCCATTGATTATGTGCCTGTAGCTCATGAGTTTACTGAGGTATTTCCTTCATACCTGTCGGGTATGCCACCCAACAGGGATATTGATTTTTGCATTGACCTGGTTCCGGACACTCAGCTCATTTCTATTCTGCCATATCGCATGGCCCCGCGTAAGTTGAAAGAGTAGAAGGAGCAGTTGCAAGACTTGCTTGATAAGGGCTTTATTAGATCCAGTGTATTGTCGTGGGGTGCGCCGGTGTTATTTGTCAAGAAGAAGGATGGATTGATGAAAATGTGTATAGATTATCGGTAATTGAACAAAGTCACAATCAAGAATAAGTACCCATTACTGAGGATTGAGGATTTTTTCGACTAGCTTCAAGGTGCCCAAGTGTTTTCTAAGATCTACTTGAGATCAGGCTACCATCAGTTGAAGATTAGGGCATCCGATGTCCCTAAGACAGCTTTCCACACTCGGTATGGGCATATGAATTCTTGGTAATGTCATTCAGGCTGACGAATGCCACGGCAGCTTTTATGGATTTGATGAACCGAGTGTTCAAGCCTTACTTGGATTCATTCGTGATAGTATTCATTGACGATATCTTGATTTATTCTCGCAGTCAGGAGAAGCATGGGCAGCATTTGAGGGTGATTCTTCAGACTCTAAGAGATAGTCAGCTGTATGCAAAGTTTTCACAGTATGAGTTCTGGTTGAGTTCGGTTGCTTTCTTGGGGCATGTGGTTTTAGCAGAGGGTATTCAAGTTGATCCAAAGAAGATAGAGGCAGTCAAGAACTAGCCTCGACCCACATCAGCCACAGAGATCTGGAGTTTTTTGAGTTTGGCAAGCTATTATCGTCAGTTCGTAGAGGGGTTTTCATCTATTGCAGAACCGATGACCTGGTTGAACCAGAAAGCTTCCCAATTTAAATGGTCGGATGAGTGTGACGCGAGCTTCCAGAAGCTCAAGACAACCTTCACTACGGCACCAGTTTTGGCTTTGCCCACAGGTTCAGGCCCATATACAATTTATTGTGATGCATCTTGTGTTGGGCTTAGTGCAGTGTTGGTGCAGGATGGCAAGGTCATTGCTTATGCTTCGCGCCAGTTGAAGATTCATGAAAAGAGCTATCTAGTCCATGATTTAGAGTTAGCAGCCATTGTTCATGCATTGAAGATTTGGAGGCATTATTTGTATAGCGTGGCATGTGAGGTGTTCATGGACCATAAGACTTTGCAGTATTTATTCAAGCAGAAGGAGTTAAATTTGAGGCAGAGAAGGTGGCTGGAGCTATTGAAAGATTATGATGTCACTATCTTATATCATCCGGGAAAGGCCAATGTGGTGGCTGATGCTTTGAGTAGGAAGTCAGCCAGTATGGGTAGTCTGGCATATATTTCGGTCGGTTAGAGACCACTTGCTTTGGATGTCCAAGCTTTGGCCAATCAATTTGTGAGGATGGACATTTCTGAGCCCAGCCGCATATCAGCTTTCACAATTGCTCGCTCTTATTTATTGGAGCGTATCCGAGATTGGCAGTATGATGATCCTCATTTATGTGTCCTCAGAGACACGATGCAGCACGAAGATGCCAAGCAGGTCACACTAGGAGATGATGGAGTTTTGAGAATGCAGGGTCGTAACTGTGTGCCTAATGTGGATGGACTTCGGGAGTTGATTCTAGAGGAGGCCCATAGTTCCCGGTACTCTATTCATCCGGGCACCTCCAAAATGTATCAGGACTTATGGCAACATTACTGGTGGAGGAGAATGAAGAAGTAAATCATTGTGTATATGGCTCGATGTTTGAATTGTCAATAGGTTAAGTACGAGCATCAGAGGTCTGGCGGTGTGTTCCAGAAGATTGAGATTCTTGAGTGGAAGTGGGAGCGTATCACTATGGACTTTGTTGTTAGACTCCCACGGACTCATAAGAAGTTCAATGCAGTATGGGTTATTGTGGATAGGTTGACCAAGTCAGCACATTTCATTCCTATGGCAGTCTCTTATTCTTCCGAGAGATTAGCGGAGATCTACATCTGGGAGATTATTCGTCTTCATGGTATGCCCGTGTTTATCATTACGGATCGAGCCACCCAGTTTACCTCACATTTCTGGAAAGCAATTCAGCGTGAGTTGGATTCACGTGTTGAGTTGAGCACAGCGTGTCATCCTCAGACGGACTGGCATTCCGAGCGGACCATTCAAATTTTGTAGGACATACTCTGAGCTTGTGTCATTGATTTTGGAGGCTCGTGGGATCAGTTCTTGCTTTTAGCAGAGTTTGCCTGCAATAACAACTACCAGTTGAGTATTCGGATGGCTCCTTATAAGGCTCTATATGGTAGGCGGTGTCGGTCACCGGTTGGATGGTTTGAGCCGGGAGAGGCTTGACTGTTGGGTACAGATCTAGTACAGGATGCATTGGATAAGGTCAAGATCATTCAGAACATGCTTCGTACAGCTCAGTCCAGGAAAAAGAGTTATGCCAACTGTAAGGTTCGTGATCTGGCATTCATGGTCGGTGAGAGTGTATTGCTTCGGGTGTCGCCTATGAAGGGCGTGATGATATTTGAACGAAGGGCAAGCTTAGCCTTAGGTTTATTGGCCCGTTTGAGATTCTTGATCGAGTGGGAGAGGTGTCTTACAGACTTGCGTTGCCACCGAGCTTATCAATCGTGCACCCGGTGTTTCACGTGTCCATGCTTCGAAAGTATCACGGCGATCCATCCCACGTGTTAGACTTCAGCACTGTCCAGTTGGACAAGGACTTGTCCTATGAGGAGGAGCCGGTAGCTATTCTAGACAGGTCGATTCGTTAGTTGAGATCAAAGAGTTTTCCTTCTGTTCGTGTTCAGTGGAGAGGTCAGCCTGCTGAGGCATCGACTTGGGACTCCGAGTCAGATATGTAGAGCCATTATCCCCATATTTTCCCCGACTCAGGTACTTCCTTTTTATGTCCATTCGAGGACGAACGGTTGTTTTAGAGGTGAAGGATGTGATGACCCAAAAGGTCATCACTTGTTTTTAAATTAAATTCTACGTTTTGAGGCCTTAAAAAAACCTCTTTCAGCATCACTTTGATTTGCGTTCGCAATCCGGGCGCCTAGCCGGAAAGTCTATATGTGAAAATCTGTGAAACAAATGATAAAAATTTGGCTTTAATATGAATTAAGTTGACTTCGGTCAATATTTTGGATAAACGAGCCCAAACCCATGATTTGACGGTCCTGGAGGGTCCGTAGGAAAATATGGGACTTGGGCGTATGCCCGAAATCAAATTCCAAGGTCCCAAGCTCGAGAAATGAATTTTTGAAAGAAATAATTTTCTGAAAAATATAAAGGTTTTTGAAAGTGCAATGTTATGTGAAACCTGTAGTATCGGGCCCGTATTATGGATCCAAAGTCTAGTACACGTTCAATATGATTTATATGTGTTGTCGATAAAGTTTTGTAAGAATCGAAATCCATTTGACGTGATTCGAACCTTAAATACAAAATTTGATGTTTAAGAAGTTTTGAGAAATTTCATTGACCTTGAGGTTTAATTCAATGTTCATGACGTTATTTGGGTGATTTGATTGCACGAATAAGTCTGTAGGATGTTTTTGAGATTTTGTGTATGTTTGGGTTGGAGCCCCAAGGGCTCGGGTGAGTTTTTGATAGGCCGCGGAGTGAAATTCTAACTTAGGGAATTACTGGTATGCTTCAGGCCTGCAGGCTTCGCATCTGCGAAGCCTGTCTCGCAAATGCGAGCAATTTATCGCAAGTGCGAGAGGTGGACTCGGTTGCCTTCTTCGTAAATGCGAAGTGATTGTCGCAAATACGATGACTGCCTTCCTTGCAAATGTGAAATGTTTGTCGCAAATACGTAAGTCCACATTTTCTGAAGGGTTCACAATTCCCACATCTGAGACCTGCAACTATACTTAGACGAATTTTAACCCTTTTTCACAACTTTTCAAAACACAAACTTCCTAGGGCGACCTTTCAAGAACAACTCTTCTTCCAAATCGATTGTAAGTCAATTTTAACTCGTTTCCTTTAATCATTAACATCGTTAACATGATTTTAACTCAAAATCAATGATTTTCATAGGGAAAATTGGGTGTTTTAGGTAGAACCTAGGTTTTTCATAAAATGGGGATTTGGACATCGATTTGAGGTTCAATTTCAAAACAAATTATATATTTTGAGTTCATGAGTGAATGGGTAGTCGGGTTTTGGTTCGAACCTCGGGTTTTGACCATGCGGGCCCGGGGCTAATTCTTGACTTTTAGGGAAAAGCTTTAGAAACCTTATTTTTATGCATTAGAAATTGTTTATTTAGCATTCATTGATGTAATTAAGTAACTTGTGACTAGATACGAGTGAATTGATGGTGGAATTACGAGGTAAAGCTATAGTTGAGGCTTGAACTATGTTCGTGGCATTGAGGCAAGTGTTTGGTCTAACCTTATATTGAGGGAATACGAGTTTGATGTTGTATGCTACATGTTATGTGTTGAGTACGATGTATAGGTGTGGTGACGAGTATCTATACGTCGGTGTCAAGCATGACCATGAGTCTTAAATTAAAATTATTGTGTTATTGAGAACTACTACAAATGCCTAAGTTGTTGACTCTCTATGTTGAGCTAGGTTTATAATTATTCTTGTAGAAATTACTTATGGTTTAGCATTAGTGTTAGTTGAAGTAGCAGATTTTGGAACAAGTTTGGTTATAGCTGATTTTCCCTTGCCGGGATGTGTTTATTCTTAATGTTGACTCCGTTGCCGGGATAGGATAGTTCTTACTGATCCCTAGCCGGGACTCTTGTTATGGTTGCCGTTGATTGTATATGTGGATCGATTTGCGTGCCGCAATAATGAAATATTTGGGTCGGGTGGCATACCGCAATAATGATATATTTGGAACGGGTTGCACGCCATAACAATGATATAATGGGATCGGGTTGCACGCCGCAACAATGATATATTTGGATCGAGTTGCATGCCGTAACAGTGATAAATGATATGGATCGGGTTGCATGCCGCAACAGTATTGTTATATGTTGGGATCGGGTAGCGCGCCACAACAATTGTTGATACAAAGTTTTTATGGAGTGGATGCAAGTTTATTATTGTTTCGCTGTGAATTCTAAGTGGTCCCCATGCCTTTATTCTTGATTTACTGTTGATACTGATATACCCCGAAGCATGTACCCACTCCCATCTTTACTTATTTATTTTTGTTTTATTTTCCGCTATATATTTAATAACTGCACAGATTTATTTGATAGTCTAGTCCTAGCCTCGTCACTACTTCGCCGAGGTTAGGCTAAGCACTTACCAGCACATGGAGTCGTTTGTGCTGATACTACACTCTGCACTATTTTGTGCAGATCCCAGTGCTGCAGATTTTGGACCGCAGTGAGGTTTCAGCTTCTTAATTACCAAACGACTCGAGGTAGTCCTGCAGGCATCCACAGGCCTTGGCGTCTCCCTCCATCTATTTTTTTCTGCTCTCGTATTTAGTTCTAGAGGCTGTATTTTGTTATTTCTTTCAGACCCTAATTTGTAGTACTCTTAGACAGTCTGTGAAGTTGTGCCACCAAATCTTGGGTGGTTTTGTTATGGGATGGTATTAGCAGTATTATTAAGTTTACAATTTATTTCTTCCGCTTTTTAAATTATGTTGTTATAAATTGTTGATGCTAGGTCATTAAATAAAATAAAAATGGAAGACAGGTCAAATAGTTCAGTTAGTTGGCTTGCCTAGCTTTTACTAGTAGGCGCCATCACGACTCACGAGGGTGAAAAATCCAAGTCGTGACAAAATATAATTAAGTGATATTGTAACTCTTAGGATTAGATTAATTAGCTTAATATAAATTGGAGCATGTGTGAATAAATATTTTTGTTTTTGCTGGTCTCCAAAAAAAATTAAGCTTTTCTTTTTTTTTTTGTGGGAAAGATAACTTGCATTAAACATAAATATAGTAACTACAGGGAGGGAGAAACTATAGTCAAAAACTAGCTAGAGTCTAGAAGTCGTAAAACTGGCCTCATATGTTTTTCCTTGTCCATTATATTGTCATATCAAAGTCCTTTTGTATGTACATCTTAACTAATGAGTTAGAATGAATAATTGCTGATTTAAAAATTTTGCTCGGAGAAAACATATATGCATGAGAATGTGTACAATTGTCCCTACCCTTTTGTAAGATAAAGGTAATATTTGTATACACACTATCTTTCTCAGATCTTATTTGTAAGATTATACTGAATATATTGTTATTGTTGATCGAAATTCCTCCATCCCTGTAATTCAAGTCTTAAAAACAAATACTTTTAACTAGATAGCGTTTTATCTCTAATGAAAATCTCGGTTAACTAAGTTGGTTTTATGATTATTATGGATGCCTAGTACAGGGGAAAAAAGAAACATGAAAAATTGTGAAGGGTGGTTAGTGTGGGGATAGGGTACGTAATGTCTACCATTGAGGATTATTCCGAGATGGATAGATTTCTTCATCCTTAACTAGAGACCTCATGTTCGAACCGTAAAAATAGAAAATATTCTATTAGAGAGCATTTTCCTCTTTAACGGGCCTTACGCAATACAAATGCGGATTAATCGGTGACTCAATATATACAATGGCGTAACTACACTACTTCAAGGGTGATCAAGCGAACACCCTTCGCCGAAAAATTATATCTATATAGGTCGAGTATCATTTTATATATGTTGAACACCCTTGATACAATTGATTGAGGTAGCCTAACGGCTTAGGGTGTTCAAAGTTAGATATTGTTCATAGGTTCAAATCCTTGTCTAGACATTAAATATTCTGTAAACTAAAGAAAATTTTACATGATATAGCTAAATATTGCACCCTATTTATTATAAACCAAAATACTTAAAAAATATTATTATTCATAGCCACCTTTTATATTTTATAGCAAAATGCATATTAATTATGTATTCTACCGTTGAGGTATGAAATATGCCAGTTATCTTTCTCTCTCTTTCTTGTCACGACCCAAACTACCATATCGTGATGGCGCCTATCGTGGTACTAGGCAAGCCGACTCTTTACCAAAAGCAGCCCGATATTTTAATTTAAACAAACTTCAACCTATTTAATAATAAAACTTCATAAAGAAATCTGAATAACGAAAACGCGAAAAGAAAAGCCCCACATCGGGTGTTACGGGTCATGAGCATCTACTAAAATTTGTCCAATAATACTGAGACTAACACAGTCTGGAAATGTAACTATAAAACATCTATAGGCAATAAGACGGAGAAGAGCAGGGCTGTGATCGCCAGCAGCTACCTTGCCAACTCCGAGAAGATCTACAACTGGAATAGTCAACAACCGCTACCGGGTCCTGATGCGCCGGGATCTACATACAAGGTGCAGGAAGTAACGTGAGTACGCCAACTCAGTAAGTAACCAAAGTAAATAAAGGCTGAGAAGAAGTGACGAGCAATAAAGCATATAAGTTCATATTAGGAAATCTCGGTAAAAATACAACAGGCTTTTAAAAGCAAAGTTTGAATCAAATCATTTCGTTTAAACTCAGCTCCAGTAAAATCATTTGAAGATATTTTTCAACAGTTCTCAAACAAAGGCTCAATGCACTAGTGAGCAAAACTAATGGAATCATAAACAGTCCCCCGGACCGAACATCACTCATAAGAAGCCCCTCGGATAAAACATCACTCATATACAGCCCCTCGAGCAACCTCACAATTACTCGTATACAGCCCCTCGGGCATACCTCACAGCACTCATACTCAAGGTACCCGCGCTCAGTGGGGGTGTGTAGATTCCGGAGAGGCTCCTTCAGCCCAATCGCTATAACAAGCCACCTCGTGGCATAAATCAATCAGGCCCTCGGCCTCACTCAATCATGAATCGGTAACAACATGCTGCGGCGAGTAGCCCGATCCCATAAATATCCACACAAACCAGGTCCTCAGTTATAAACCTCTCAAGCCACTCGAGCTCTCAGTAAAAATAGGGTAATCAGCCCAAAATAACATTTTATATGCATCAAAATAGAGTAATAAAGATTGAGTTATAAAATCAATAAGTATAACATGACTGAATATAGATTTTCAACCAAAAACAGTGAAAGGATAGTAAGAAAAAGGCCCGTAAGGGTCCAAACAGCTCTGGCATAACGCCTAAATATGGCATTCAACCCAATTTATAGAAACTCTTTCTAAAATACATAAGTATCATATAGTTTCAACCAAATACGCAACTTTATAGTTGTTACGGGACGGACCAAGTCATAGTCCCCAACGGTGCAAGACCACACGCCCGTCATCTAGCATACGCGTCACCTCAAAGTAGTAAAACGATATAAAATCCGAGGTTTCAAACCCTCATGACTAGATTTACAATCGTTACTTACCTCAAATCGGTCAAATCCTTACTCCGCAATGCTCTTGTCCCTCTACTCGGCCTCCAGTCGCTCCGAATCTACTCACAACCAGAACAATACCATCAAAATGTGCTAATGGAATGAATTCCACAAGAAAAACTATCAAACTAGGCACAAATCCCGAAATCCTCTCAAACCCAGTCCCCGAGCCCATGTCTCAAAATCCGATAAAAGTTATAAAACTAGAAAGCCCTTTCACTCACGAGTCCATACATACAAGATTTATCTAAATCCGACTCCATTTGGCCCCTCAAATCCTCCATCAAACTCTCCTAAGCCCTAACCGCTCATTTTCACCCTTAATCATCATAATTACATGATTAAACAACAGGAAATTACCATAAACACAAGTATTAGGGCTCAATTTACTTACCTCAATTGAAAACCCCTTGAATCCCTCTTCAAATTGCTCCCAAAAGCTCTAAAACCGGATAAAAATGGTGAAGAATGACCCATCGCAAAGTCCACAATATATACTTTCTGCCTAGAACTTCCGCATCCACGGTCCACATCTGGCTTCTGTGATGCCGCACCTGCAGAAAATCCATCGCAGGTGCGGTTCCCACTTAAATCCTCAGAATCCACTTTTGCGGTAGAAATGTCGCACATGCGGTCTCGCAGGTGCACCCAAAAGCTCGCACCTGCACTTCCAGCCAACCTCAACGTTGGTCGCATCTACGGCCCCTTCTCCACTTCTGCGGGCTCGCACCTACGGTCCCTTTACCGCAGGTGCAGTTATGACTGCTGAGTTTAAACTTCAGCATTCTCAAATTTCAACCTTTATTCCGTCAACCACCCAAAATTAACCTGAGGCTCTCAGGACCTATACAAAACATATCAAAACAACATCAAAACACCAAATTACCCTCGGATTCAAGTCGAAGAACTTCTAAACTTCCAATTTCCGCAAACGACAGCGAAACCTATATCAAATCATATCACGACCCGAATTTCCCACCCTCAGGAGTCGTGATGGCGCCTACTACTGAAAGTTAGGCAAGCCAACCATTTGTATTATTTACCTTTTTTCCATTTAATCCTTTAACAATTAAGAACCAATATTATATAAAAAGCAGAATTTAATAAGCGAAAAACTGAAATGTAATTTTTGAATAATCATACCAATACCAATCCATAACATAAACTACCCAAGACTAGTGTCACAATTTCACAGACGACCTAGGAATACTATAAATAAGGGTCTGAAAGATAAATACAATGCTATCTCTGAAATACATAAAAGAACTTAATGAAAGGATAGAATGAGACGCCAAGGCATGTGGACGCCTGCAGGACTACCTCGCATCTCCAAATGGACTGAAGGTAGCAACCCAATGCTAAGGTCTGTATGCTCCAGTACCAGGATCTGCACAAAGGATTCAGAGTGTAGTATTAGCACAACCGATCCCGTGTGCTGGTAAGTGCCTAGCCTAACCTCGGCGAAGTAATGACGAGGCTAGGATTGGACTACTAAATTAACTTGTGCAGTTAAATCATATACAACGGAAAATAAAGGTAAAACTTTACAATTAAAGATAGGCAGGGGGAAACATGCTACGAGGAACAACAAGTAACAACAAAATTAATAGTTAAATGTAAAGAATACCATAACTCAACTATCAATAGAAATAGGAAATCAACGACAAGTGCACAGCATCACCCTTCGTGCTTTTACTCTCGTCCTCAGCAAAAATCAATAAAATCGGTACGGCATCACCCTTCGTGCTTTTACCTCACATAATCATGGCATGGAATGCTCCTTCGTGCATTATCATTCAAATAAAGGCACAGAATTGTACATCGTATGGCACGACATCACCCTTAGTACTTTAACACTCTCTCACAAATATCATGCACAACATCACCCTTCCTGCTTTAACACTCTTCCTCACATAAACAATAATCATAAAGCAATAAGGGCAAGGGAATCAATAGAATCACAATAAAATCCCAACAAGGGAACAATAGTAGGACAATCATATCCTGACAAGGAAAATAATATCAAAAGCAATAACATCCCGGCAAGTGAGATAACATAAAAAGCAATAACATCCCGACAAGGTATACAATATCATAAACCTCTTCTCTTTTCCACATTTACTTCACAACTCAATTCGCAACTTGAGCCAATGCTCTATAAAGTTCAGTTGCTAATAATACTTCCACAAATCATTTTACAACTTGCGCCAACGGTCTTCAAGGTTCTATTACAAATATTACTTCCACAAGCCTCGTTCAACAATAGAAATCATCACATAAGGAATGAACAATACAAAATGGAGTCACATTAATCATAGTATAAGACTTACGGGCATTCTTGACAGCAACGTATAGATACTCGTCACTATGCCTATACGTCGTACTCAATAACTAACACGTAGAAAATAGGACACAACTCCTAATCTCTCAAGCTAAGGTTGGACCAAGCACTTACCTCGATGCCACGAACAAAATTCAAGCTTCAACTACCGCTTTAGCTCTTGTTTCCACTACCAATTTGCTTGTATCTAGCCATAATTTAATTAATACTATTAATGAATGCTAAACGAATCAACTCTAATGCACGAAAAAGGGTTTTAAAATAATTTCCGCAAAGGTGAAAATCGACCCCTGGGCCCGTTTGGTCCAAACCCAAAATTCGGACCAAAACCCGATTATCCATTCACCCCCAGCCCGGATATATAATTGGTTTTGAAATCCGACCTCACTTTGAGGTCTAAATCTCCAAATTTCAATATTCTTAGGTGTTACCCAAAATTCCTATTTCCGTCATGAAAACCCTAGATTCTAGGATGAAATCTTGTAAAAAGAAGTTAAGAATGTTTTGGGAAAGAAAGAGTGTTTGAAATATCACCCCTTATGTTTTAGGTTTCTGAAAATGAAAATAACTGAAAAGTCCCGTTTATATACTCCTCTCAGACCCTCATTGCGTATCGCATAAAATGGATTGCGGCCGCGGAGCTTCACCGCGAAATATCGAGCGCGGCCGCGAAGACACAGCCTGGCTCACCTCGGACTGCATAAATCCCACCGCTGTAGCGAAGACCCCACCGCGGCCGTGAGAAACCACTGCGGACCGCGAAGCCTGGTTCATAGACCTGCAACTTCTCTGAACCTGCAACAATTATTTTTCTAAGTCTAAATTCACTCTGTGGACTATCCAAAACTCACCCGAGCCCTCGGGGCTCCAAACCAAACATGCACGCAAGTCCAAAAATATCATACAAATTTACCCGTGCGGTCAAATCATTAAAATAATATCAACCAATATGAATTAAACTTCAAATTGACGAAATCACTCAAGAACATCAAAATTTCTAATTTTCTAAAATAAGGTCTGATTTATGCTAAACGGACTCCGATTCTTACCAAACTTCACAGATTCAACTAAATTATTATTTCGAACTTGTACCGGGCTCCGGAACCAGAATACAGCCCGATACCATCAATTTCAACATATTTCATTTCTCAAAAACTCTTATATTTTCCCGAAAACAATTTTATTCAAAAAAGTTATTTCTCGGGCTTGGGACCTCGAAATTCAATTTCGGCATACGTCCAAGTCCCATATTTTCCTACGGACCCTCCGTGACCGTCAAATCATAGGTCCGGGTCCGTTTACCCATAACGTTGACCGAAGTCAACTTAAATTGATTTTAAAAGCAAGCTTTGTCATTTTTTTCCATATATTTTTCCTCATAATGGCTTTCTGGATACGCAGTCGGACTGCGCACACAAATCGAGGTGAGACAAAAAGGAGGTTTTAAGGCCTTGAAACACAGAATTTATTTCCAAAACAAGTGATGCCCTTTTGGGTCATCACATCCTCCACCTCTAAAACAACCGTTCGTCCTCGAACGGACATAAAAAGTAAGTACCTGAGTCGGAGAAAAGACGGGGATATAGGCTCCGCATATCGGACTCGGACTCCCAGGTCGATGCCTCAGCAGGTTGACCTCTCCACTGAACACAAACAGAAGGGAAATGCTTCGATCGCAAATTACAAACTTGCCGATCTAGAACTGCTATCGGCTCCTCCTCAAAGGACAAGTCCTTGTCCAACTGGACAGTGCTGAAGTCCAACACGCGGGATGGATCGTTGTGATACTTCCGAAGCATGGACACGTGAAACACTGGATGCAGGGCTGAAAAACTTTGTGGCAACGCAAGTCTGTAAGTCGTCTCTCCCACTCGATCAAGAATCTCAAACGGGCCAATGCACCTCGGGCCAAGCTTGTCCCTCTTCCCAAGTCTCATCACGCCCTTCATAGGCGACACCTGAAGCAACACCCGCTCGCCGACCATGAATGCAATATCACGAACCTTACAGTTGGCATAACTCATTTGCCTGGACTGAGCTGCACGAAGCCTATCCTGAATAATCTTGACCTTGTCCAAGGAAACTTGTACTAAAGTTGTAGCCAACAACCGAGCCTCTCCCGGCTCAAACCACCCAACCGGTGACCTACACTGCCTACCATATAAAGCCTCATAAGGAGCCATCTAAATGCTCGACTAGTAACTGTTGTTGTAGGAAAACTTCGCTAAAGGCAAAAACTGATCCCACGAGCCTCCAAAGTTAATAACACAAGCTCGGAGCATGTTTTCCAAAACCTAAATACTACGCTTGGACTACCCGTCCGTCTGAGGATGAAAAGTTGTGTTCAACTCAACCCGTGTGCCCAACTCATGCTGAAATTCCCTCCAAAAATGCGAGGTAAACTACGTACCTCGATCAGAAATGATAGACATGGGCACAACATGAAGGTGAACAATCTCCCGGATATAGATCTCAGCTAACCTCTCAGAAGGATAGGAGACTGCCACAAGAATGAAATGCACTGACTTGGTCAGCCTATCAACAATAACCCAAACTGTATCGAACTGCCTTTGAGTCTGTGGGAGTCCAACAACAAAGTCCATAGTGATACACTCCCACTTCCATTGGGGAAGCTCAATCCTCTTAAACAAACCACCAGGTCTCTAATGCTCGTACTTTACCTGCTGGAAATTCAAACACCGAGCCACATACGCAACAATATCCTTCTTCATCCTCCTCTGCCAATAATACTGCCACAAATCCTGATACATCTTAGCGGCGCCCGAATGAATAGAGTATCGGGTACTATGGGCACTATGGGCCTCCTCTAAAATCAACTATCAAAGTCCATCCACATTAGGCACACAAACTCGACCCTGCAGCCTCAAAACTCCATCATCTCCAACTATAACCTATTAGGCACTTCCGTGCCGCATTGTGTTCCTAAGAAAACACAAATGGGGATCATCATACTGCCGATCTCGAATACGCTCCAATAATGAAGAACGAGCGACAGTGCAAGCTAACAAACGGCTGGGCTTAGAGATATCCAACCTCACAAACTGATTGGAAAAAGCCTAAACATCCAAAGCAAACGGCCTCTCACTGACCGGAATATATGCAAGACTGCCCATACTGGCTGACTTTCTACTCAAAGCATCGGCCACCACATTGGCCTTCCCCAGATGATATAAGATGGTGATATCATAGTCTTTCAACAGCTCTAACCACCTCCTCTGCCTCAAATTTAGTTCCTTTTGCTTGAACAAATACTGTAGACTCTTGTAATCCATGAACACCTCACATGACACGCCATACAGATAATGCCTCCAAATATTCAATACGTGAATAATGGATATTAAACCCAAATCATGGAGTGGATATTTCTTCTCATGAATCTTCAACTACCGCGAAGCATAAGCAATGACCTTTCCATCCTGCATCAACACCTCACCAAGCCCAATACGAGATGCGTCACAATAAACTATATATGGCCTTAATCCTGTGGGCAAAACCAACATTGGCATCATAGTCAAAGCTATCTTGAGCTTCTGAAAGCTCACCTCACACTCATCCGAACACCTGAACTGGACACCCTTCTGGGTCAACCTGGTCATCGGGGCAGCAATAGATGAAAACCCCTCCATAAACCGACGGTAATAGCCTGCAAAACCCAAGAAACTACGGATCTTTGTAGCTGATGTGGGTCGAGGCCAGTTCTTGACTGCCTCTATCTTCTTCGAATTCACCTGAATACCCTTTGTTGATACAACGTGACCCAAGAATGCAACTGAACTTAACCAGAACTCACACTTCAAAAACTTAGCATACAACTTTCTATCCCTCAGTGTCCAAAGAACGACTCGAAGATGCTGCTCGTGCTCCTTCCCGCTGCAGGAATAAATCAAAATATCATTAATGAAGACGATCATGAAGGAATCTAAATAAGTCTTGAACTCTTGGTTCATCAAATCCATGAAAGTTGTTGGGGCATTTGTCAATCGGAATGTTAATACCAAGAACTCATAATGCCCGTACCGAGTGCGGAAAGATGTCTTAGGGACATCGAATGCTCTAATCCTCAATTGATGGTAGCCAGATATCAAGTAGATCTTAGAAAACACTTGGGCACCTTGAAACTGGTCAAACAAATCATCAATCCTCGGCAATGGGTACTTATTCTTGATGGTGACCTTGTTCAATTGCCGGTAATCTATACACATCCTCATCGATCTGTCCTTCTTCTTAACAAACAACACCGACGCACCCCAAGGTGAGACACTAGGCCTAATAAAGCCCTTATCAAGCAAGTATTGCAACTGCTCCTTCAATTATTTCAACTTAGGCGGGGCCATACGATACGACGGGATAGAAATGGGCTGAGTGCCCAGAGCAAAATCAATGCAGAAGTCAATATCTCTTTTAGGTGGCATGCCCGGTAGGTCTAAAGGGAAAACCTCAGGAAACTCATGAACAATAGGCACAGAATCCGTAGAAAGAACCTCAGCACTAGAATCACAAACATATGCCAAATAGGCCAAACACCCCTTCTTGACCATACGTCGAGCCTTCATATATGAGATAACATGACAAGTAGAATGACCAAAAGTCCCTCTCCACTCTAAATGAGGCAACCCCGGCAAGGCTAAGGTCACAGTCTTGGCATGATAGTCCAAGATAGCGTGGTAAGGCGATAACCAGTCCATCCCCAATATGACATCAAAATCAACCATATCAAAAAGTAACAAATCTACTCGAGTCTCAAGAACCCTAATCACAACTACTCAGGAATGATGGATATAATCTACCACAATGGAATCACCTATCGGTGTAGACATATATACAGGAACACTCAAGGAATCACTAGGCATGACCAGATATGGTGCAAAATAAGATGACACATATGAGTATGTAGATTCTGGATCAAATAGAACTGAAGCATCTCTACTACAGACCAGAAAAGTACCTGTGATAACTACATCAGAAGCCTCAGCCTCAGGCCTAGCTAGAAGAGCATAACATCGGGGATAGGCTCCACCACTCTGAACTACGTCTCTGGGACGGCCTGCTACTGCTTGGACTCCACCTTTAGTGGTCTGACCTCCAACTCTAATACCTCCACCTCCACCTCTAGCACCTCTACCTCCACCTCTAGCTATCTGAGCGGGCTGTGGAACACTCGGTGCCTGAACTATGGCACAGAAACCCCGATGTTAAGAGTCGCTCAATGCTCGAGGGAAAAATCTAGCAATATGCCCCATATCGCCACAAGTGTAACAAGCCACCGGCTGTTGATACTGCTGACCCAGACGACCTGAATGACCACCCTGAAAACTCTGGAGCGACAGTGCACTGATAGGAGCGGGTGGTGCACTGTAGGATTGCTGATCCGAATATGCATATGAGAACTACAGCAACTTGAAGCACCGTAAGAAACCTGAATTGCTGACTGAAAAGGCCTAGGAGGATGGCCTCTACCAAAAGAATCTCCGCCTCCAGATGAGGCACCACTGAATCTGCCCGGATGACGAGGCCTCTTGTCGAACCCCTGACTGCTCCCTTGTGATAGAACCATGTCAACCCTCCTGGCCACATTGGCCGCCTCCTGAAAGGAAATGTCGTTCCCCGTCTCCTTAGTCATCTGAAGTCGAATAGGCTGTACAAGTCCCTCAATGAACCTCCTCACTCTCTCTCACTCTGTGGGAAGTATAAGAAGAGCATGACGGGCCAAATCAATAAAACTGGTCTCGTACTGAGTAACATTCATAGAACCCTATAGGAGACGCTCAAACTACCTCTGATAGCTCTCCCTCTGATTGATAGGAAGAAACTTCTCCAAAAATAGCTGAGAAAACTGATCCCAAGTCAGAGCTGGTGACCCACCTGGTCTAGCCAAACAATAATCTCTCCACCAAGCCTTGGCAGATACAAACAGTTAAAAAGCAGAGAAGTCGACCCCATTGTTCTCCACTATCCCTATGTTCCGAAGAACCTTATGACAACTGTCTAAATAATACTAGGGATCCTCAGAAGATACACCGCATAGTGGTAGTGAAGAGCTTGGTGAACCTGTCCAATCTCCACAAATTATTGGCAGACATAGCTGCTCCATCATAGATCTAAGCTACCACACGCGGCTGAACTACTCCAACTGGCTGAGCTGCTAGAGTCTGAAACTGGGGAGCCATCTACTCCAGAGTGCGGGTAGCGGGAGTTTATGCTCCTCCCCCAGCCTGAGAGATGGCTGGTGCTACAGGAAGTAACCCTACCCGAGTGACACTCTCCATAAGGCCCACTAGATGGACCAGAGTGTCCTGGAGTACTAGGCTAGCAATGAACCCCTCTGGGACCTGAGTTGGGCCCACGGGAACTGTCTGTGCCGGAACCTCATCACAAACTCAACATGAGGCTCCACCACTGGAGCTACTGCTCTAGCTGAGCTCTTCCCCTGCCTCGCCCTCTATCACGGCCTCGCCCTCGCCCTCGCCCTCTGCCCCTCATCGGAGCTGTTGCTGGGGGCTCGGACTGCTGATCAGTGGATGAGGAAGCACGTGTTCTTGCCATCGGAAAAAGAACAGAGTAGAAGTTCAATTATCATTGAGAAATTAAGTCACATGACATGAAAGAATAGATGTGAAGTTTTTCCTAACTCTGTAGCCTCTGGAAGATAAATACAGACGTCTGCGTACCGATCCCTCAAACTCTACTAATCTTGTCCGTGAATTGTGAGACCTAAGAAACCTAGAGCTCTAAAACCAACTTGTCACAACTCGAATTTCCCACCCTCGGGAGTCGTGATGGTGCCTACTAGTGAAAGTTAGGCAAGCCAACCATTTGTATTATTTACTTTTTTCCCATTTTAATCCTTTAACAATTAAGAACCAACATCATATAAACAGTGGAATTCAATAAGCAGAAGACTAAAATGTAATATTTTAATAATGATACCAACACCAATCCATAACATAAACTACCCAGAACTGGTGTCACAATTTCATAGACGGTCTAGAAATACTATAAATAAGGGTTCGAAAGATAAATACAACGCTGTCTCTAAAATACATAAAAGAATAGAATGAAAGGATAGAAGGAGATGACAAGGCCTGCAGATGCTTGCAGGACTACCTCGGGTCTCTAAATGGACTGAAGGCAGCAACCCAAAGCTAAGGTCCGTATGCTCCAGTACCAGGATCTGCACAAAAGAGTGCAGAGTATAGTATAGCATAACCGACCCCGTGTGCTGGTAAGTGCCTAGCCTAACCTCGGCGAAGCAGTGACGAGGCTAGGACCAGACTAACAAATAAACCTGTGCAGTTTAATCATGTACAACGAAAAATAAAGGCAAAACTTTACAATTAAAGATACAGAGGGGGAAACATGTTGCGGGGAACAACAAGTAACAACAGAAACTAACAGCTAAATGTAAAGAATACCATAACTCAACTATCAATAGAAATCAGGAAATCAAAGACAAGTGCACAGCGTCACCCTTCATGCTTTTACTATCGTCCTCACAAAAAATCAAGATAATCAGCACGGCATCACCCTTCGTGCTTTTACCTCACATAATCATGGCACGGAATGATCCTTCGTGCATTATCACTCATATAAAAGCAAGGAATTGTACATCGTACGGTACGCCATCACCCTTCGTACTTTAACACTCGCTTACAAATATCATGCATGGCATCACCCTTCGTGCTTTAACACTCTTCCTCCCCCAAAAAACAATCACAAAGCAATAAGGGCAAGGGAATTAATAAAATCACAATAAAATCCTGGCAAGGGAACAATAGTACAACAATCATATCCCGGCAAGGAAAACAATATCAAAAGCAATAACATCCCAGCAAAGGAGATAACATAAAAAGCAAAAACATCCTGCAAGGAAGACAATATCATAAACCTCTTCTATTTTTCACATTTACTTCACAAATCAATTCGCAACTTAAGCCAATACTCTGTAACATTCAATTGCCAATAATACTTCTACTAATCATTTTACAACTTGATCCAATGCTCTTCAAGGTTCAATTACCAATATTACTTCCACAAGCCTCGTTCAACAATAGAAGTCATCACATAAGGCATGAACCTTACAAAATTCAATCACATTAATCACAGTATAAGACTTACGGGCATGCTTGACACCAACGTATAGATACTCGTCACCATGCCTATACGTCGTACTAAATAATTAACACGTAGCAAATAGGACACAACTCCTAATCCCTCTAGCTAAGGTTAAACCAAGCACTTACCTCGATGCCACGAACACAATTCAAGCCTCAACTACCGCTTTACCTCTTGTTTCCATCACCAATTCGCTTGTGTCTAGCCATAATTTAATTAATACTATTAATAAATGCTAAATGAATCAACTCTAATGCATGAAAATAAATTTTCAAATGATTTCCCCAAAGTCGAAAATCGACTCCCGGGGCCGCTTGGTCCAAACCCGAAATTTGGACCAAAACCCGATTACCCATTCTCCCCCGAGCTCGGATATATAATTGATTTTTGAATCTGAATTCACTTTAAGGTCTAAATCCCCAAATTTTAATATTCTTAGGTTTTACCCAAAATTCCCAATTCCACCATGAAAACCCTAGATTCTAGGATGAAATCTTGTAAAAAGAAGTTAAGAAGTGAAAAAAATGAGTTTAAAATCACTTACTTGTGTTTTGGGAAAGAAAGAGTGTATGAAAAATCTCACCTTATGTTTTAGGTTTCTAAAATAGGAAAAATAACTAAAAAGTCCCATTTATATACTCCTCTCAGACCCTCACTGCGGACCTAAAAAGGATTGCGGCCGTAGAGCTTCACCACGGACCGCAAAATATCGAGCGCGGCCCCGAAGACACAACCTGGCTCACCACGGACCGCACAATTCCCACCCTTGTCGTGAAGACCCCACCGTGATCGCGAGAAATCACTGCGGACTGCGAAGCCTGGTTCAGAGACCTGCAACTTCTCTGAACCTACAACAGTTATTTTTCTAAGTCTAAATTCACTCTGTGGCCTATCCAAAACTCACCCGAGCCCTCGGGGCTCCAAACCAAACATGAACGCAAGTCCAAAAATATTATACGAATTTGCCTGTACGGTCAAATCATTAAAATAACATCAACCACTATGAGTTAAGCCTCAAATTCACGAAATCACTCAAGAACATCAAAAATTCCAATTTTCTCAAATAAGTTTCAATTTATACTAAATGGACTCTGATTCTTACCAAACTTCACAAATTCAACTAAATTATTATTTCGAACTTGTATCGGGCTCCGGAACCAAAATACGGCCAGATACCATCAATTTCAACATCTTTCATTTCTCAAAAACTCTTATATTTTCCTGAAAATAATTTTCTTTAAAAAATTTATTTCTCGGGATTGGGACCTCGGAAATCAATTCCAGGCATACGCCCAAGTCCCATATTTTTCTACGGACCCTCCGGACCGTTAAATCACTGGTCCGTATCCGTTTACCTAAAATATTGACCGAAGTCAACTTAAATTTATTTTAAAAGGAAGCTTTGTCATTTTTTTAATAGATTTTTCTACATAATGGATTTTCGGATACACGCTTGAATTGTGCATGCAAATCGAGGTGAGACAAAAGAACGCAGAATTTATTTTCAAAACAAGTGATGACCTTTTGGGTCATCACAAATCACCTCCGAATAACCTAAAATTTTGCACACACATCACAAATGATAATACAAACCTAATACAACTTCCGAAATTTTATTCCGACCCTGATATCAAATTTTCCATTGTCGACCAAAATCGCTAAATTTCTAATTTCGCCAATTCAAGCCTAATTCTACCACAGACATTCAAATCACATTCTGGACGCGCTCCCAAGTCCGAAATCACCTAACGGAGCTAACCGAACCATAAAAGTCTAAATCTAAGATCTTTTACTTATAAGTCAACATTCGGTTGACTTTTCCAACTTAAGCTTCTAAATAGGAGACTAAGTGTCTCATTCCATACCGAAACCACTCCGAGCCCGAACTAACCAATACGATACAATCAAATACATCTAAGGAATACATATGGAAGCAAAAATGGGAGAAACGAGGCTATAACTCACGAAATGACCGGCTGGGTTGTTACATTTCTCCTCCACGATTTTCATGCGCTCTCTCTCCCTCCCTCCCTCCCTCCCTCTCCCTCTCTCTCTCTCTCTCTCTCTCTCTCTCTCTC
>MU703994.1:93705-122638 GCA_026770625.1 Nicotiana glauca
CCCCTCTCTCTTTCTCTCTCTCTCTCTCTCTCTCTCTCTCTCTCTCTCTCTCTCTCTCTCTCTCGGTAAGATTCTCAAATCCTTGATCAAGCTCACGAATTTCTCTCTATGAATACAACAACAATTTTGTCCTAAAAAGTACTCCCTCGCAAATAGGTAAAGGTTTTGGGTAGTTGATTCGTAGTTTATCGTCATTCTTCTATTTCTCATTACTAGCAATTCTATTTCAGCCATTTTTAGGGTTTTGCGAAGAAAGTTCAATTTTCTGCTTTAATAGCTGACTTAAGCACTCCGAAGAGGGTTACACAAGGTATGTCCACTACTGCCCTCAATTTTGATAGGCCAACTTTTGATTTGTGCATCACTCAAGAAGAAGCTATATTTGCAGGCTTTGTTTCTGTTGTGGAAGCCGAGAGGCGAACCAAATATGCAATGGCCCCATGAAACAAGTTGAAGGTACGAAATCTACAAAAAGAGCGACTGCTGTTGATGTTCCTAAAGTTTCGGCACACAACACAAATGTGGAAAAAAGAAGAAAAATTAGCGATGTTATTTTCTGAAATTCTTTTAAAATTAAAAATTAATCTTAAAAATAGTTTTTAAATTAAGATTTAATTCTTAAATAGATTTTATAACTTAAAGTCAATCGCTACAAAAATTTCTTTAATAAAAAGCTCTCTACAGATTGCAAACCCTCTCGACTCTTTCTTTCTTTTAGTTTTATGCTTACTTGAAATATGTATCTATTGTTGTCTTTTTCTTTGTTAGTTTTATTTTATCAACTGTTGTTCAATTACATATGTTTTTATGATTTAGTTAAGTGTTAAATGTTCTGTAGTTTGATGTAAAATTCTCAGTGCACCCATTATCCCAAAAAGATAATTTAATGACTTCTTTAAATTTGAATACCCTCAATAAGATTTCTGACTACGCTACTGAATATATATGCACATCACTCAAGAAAAAGTTGTATTCGAAGGCTTTGTTTCTGCCATGGAAACCGAGAGGCGAACCAAATATGCAATGATCCTATGAAACACGTTGAAGGTGCGAAATCTACAAAAAGAGCAACTGCGATTAATGTTCCTAAAGTTTCTGCACACAACACAAATGTGGAAAAGAGAAGAAAAATTAGCGATGTTGTTTTCTTAAATTCCTCAAAAATAAACAAATAATCTTTAAAATAGTTTTTTAATTAAAATTTGATTCTTAAATAGATTTTATAACTTAAAAGTCAATCTATATAAAAACTTCTTTAGTAAAAAGCTCTCTACAGATTACAAACCATCTCGACTCTTTCTTTCTTTTTGTTTTATGCTTACTTGAAATGTGTATCTATTGTTGTCTTTTTCTATGTTAGTTTTATTTTATCAATTGCTGTTCAGTTGCATATGCTTTTATGATTTAGTTAAATGTTACGTAGTTTGATATGTAAGATTTTTGGCTACGCCACCGAATTTATATATACACCAACACTAAATGAAAATAAAAAAAAAGGTAGGTGGTGTCAAATAAGTATGAAGTATGGGGGTAGGGAACAAAGGCAAACAAATGGGACCGGATAAATAAATTCAGAAATTTCAGTAAAAGTTGTGAGTTCTGAAACTCCCCTGGAGTTGCAAAATGTGCAACTTTCGATAGAGACTGATGAATACAAAGTACTACTAGTAATTTACACCAATCACAGCCACAGGTGTTTGGACCCTCAAAATAATTATTGTACTTTCGTCTTTGTGGAAAAGAACAGTATCTTACCATCATAGGTTTAGTAGATTCAGTTTCTTTTGGCATTTATCAAATTTCTAATGAAAATGATCGGAATAAAGTAATTTTATGGAGGTTTCTTTTTCCCTTTTTTCTTTTTGTGGGGGGGGTATGTGATAATGTAGAAGCATGATTCTTTACTCCATTATATTATTCCCTCCGGTCTAATTTATATAAACTTATTTTCTTAAGTTTGTTAAAAAAATACAAAGAATTTTACTCAAATTTTTTATTTTATCCTTAATAAAAAAAATTTATAACCATATATATATTATGACATAATTTAGATCACAAGTTTGAAACTTTTACAATTGTACAATTTTTTTTAGTAATATTTAAGATAACAAGTACAAAAGATTTTGGGAAAGTACAAAGACAGAACGTTTCTTCACTGAAGTTGTTTCTTTGCCTAGACAAGTTAGAGCTTCTTTGAAGTTTGATCAAGACAATATCCTGAATTTTAGATTCAGACCAAGAAAAAATATTTTTGCTGCTAATGATGCTAGTTTTGATTGTGTTAAGTCCAGAGTTATTAATACCTACTTGTTTGTAGTATCATGTTATGTTATTTTATGCATCTCAATGCATAGGAAGGAATCCTCCATTTCTTGGCCAACCCTTTCTAAATAATTACACACAAGATTGATATCTATTAACATTCGCTTTGTAATCGAGGCCGCTAAGGTTTATATCCTCCTTTGTGTAATTTTTGTTTACTTGGAATATACAAGTTGAGTCATGTCTAACTCTGCCATCAATATGATGGGCCTTTTTAGAAAGGGAAAAAACAAAAGATTTTTTATGATATTTAAACTATGTGCGCCAATCAAATAAAATCACAAACCGAAACACCATAAAATATCAGATTTTTTTAAAATCTTTTCTTGGGGTGCACATAAAGGAAAAAAAAATACAGTTCTCTTTTCATTTCCTGTCATCGAAAACTTTCTTTCTTTTTCCAGTGTTTTCCTCTCTTTGTTGATTTCCTTTTTTGTGTTAAACATGGATCTTTCAGGGTTTCTTTGTAAAGTTATTAAACTCAGCAATTTCAGTCACTTTTCCAAAGGCTTTTTAATTTACGAGAGTAGCTTTTAACATTTTCATAGTACAAGTATTTTGGCTGTAGTTTGGTCTTTCTTTTTTATTAGGAAAGAGTTACTTCTGTACTTGAGTAATGATCACATATTTATTACTATTCGAGTCGAATTTTTTGGTATCAACTCACAGTATTTTCTTTTTCTTTTGCTTTGAGGATGCAATGCGACGATAAAAATATCTTTATTCTTAATAAACGATTTCAAACTCAAACTTTTGAGAGAAAAACAAAAAATGTTTTATCCCTTACAACATATATCTATATATCTGAATAAGGTTGCCGGTATGCGGTAGACTGCTAAAATTTATTAATAGAGTATTGAAACTTTTTGAAAGAAAATTAAGAGTATAACTTTTTCCCCCCTTTTCAGACTTGACAATCACTTAGTGCATTATACTTTATTTACCATTTAGGTACATATTTAAGAAAAATAATGATTCATCGTTTCTTTAATTCCAATTCCCGTTTCGAAAAGTTTCTTTAATCTAAAGTACTATAATAAAAAGTGAACTCCCCACTTCAATTTGTCAAAATTTATTTGATATTTCCCCGGAAAAGTTGAGTTCAAAGAAGCATATAGTCAAATGGCAATTATTAGTATCGCAGCTAATAGAAAGAAGATTATTGCATATACTTAAAAACATATTTATCATGCTTAATCAGCTTCTAAAATCGTTGTTAAAAATGCTGTCCCTCTTGAATCTTCTTCATTCTCCACGTGAACGCCATCATTTGCTTATCTTATCATTGAAATAAAAGAAGAAAAAAAAAAACTTCTACGTAGAGCTAGAAATTACGCGTTGTATTAGTCGAAATTTAAGTGGAATGTGAGGTTAAGCAAAATAGTAAGAAGATAATTAACGACTAACTCCATACAGTAGAGGTTTTTTTTTTTTTTTTTTAATTATGATGTTCGTGTCAGCTTGTGCATATCTCAATTTGAGTCTTTGCAAATATTAAAGTTAAATCATTGGTTATCCATTGATTATCTATGAGTTATTTATTTTTTATGTGGATAATATAGATCTTATTCATATTTGATTATTTTTAGAAAGTTCATTATCCAACTCATTTTTAGTGAATAATATGAAAGACTAAATGTCTTTTTTGCTCAATTTACCACCACTAATTACAATCACCCAAATTCCCTAGGTCGAGAAATAATAGCACGAGGAAAAGGCCAAATTTAGTGAATTCTCGTAACGAGTTGAATGTTAATTAACTTGTGCCTTTGTAGCGCTTAAGAATACAAAGATTCATAACATTACCAAAAATCATAAATCCCATAGAAGAGTAAAGAGTCTGCATATAAATATGATTCATAAAAATATCCCATTAGAGACTCGAAAGTGGAGTAAATATGAGGAATAAAATAATACAAAATTTGCAATTGAACAATAAATTTCATTTGATTCTTGAAACGAAAATACGACATCAAATAGAAAAATATAATACAAGAGTGAATCATTTCTAATTACAGAGAGAGAGAAAGAGAGCCAGAGAGAACATAAAGTACGTAGAACATTTTCTCCTCCTTTTTCACTGGCTTAATATTTCTGATTGTTTCATTCAACCACTGGACATCACCACCTCTGCCACTGATTCATCTGAAGACTGAAAATTGCAAAAACATGTATCAATCTCTTAAGAAATTAAAACATCACCAGTAAATAATATTAAAATATATTGAATTTTTTAATTTAAATTATTGACTATTAAATTAAAACGATGCTAATTAAAAAAAAGTGACCGCCGATATAAAAATGTGATCTAGTGGACAATAAAATAAATAAATCATAGAAGATCATAGTCCAAATTTCGTTAAGAAAAAAAAAAATAAACGTACCTTTCATCATTAAATTTTTGGAGGCTATTTGCTCACAATGTTTAAATCAAATCAAGTAGTGCAATTACAAAATTAATTGGAACTATCTGTATTTGCTCTCAATGTTAAAATATTATGAGATTTCTTTGATCAATTTCAACTTCGATGGATAAAAAATAAGGAAAATAACATTGTATAGTCGCTCTAAAAATAATAGCAAAAAACATATACTATATTTTTTGTATATATATATTTTGTAGGTTATATACTAAACTTACACAAATTTTATATATTTTTCAGACTAAAATTAAGAAAACCGGTATTTTATGAGATAATCGAGGTGTCCACAAGTTAACTGAACAAAATAAAAAGATTTTTGTAATTACGGTTATATTTCAGCTCGTTGAGAGGGGCTCCTCCAAAACCCAGCACCATAAAACTTGTCCCACATTTCCTTCTCCAATTCCAGCGCATCCTTATCAGATTCTAGGTTTTCGCCGCCGACCACCGCAATAGGACTAGAAATAGGATAACTATGAATTAGCTCCATTTCATCACAGCTACAGTGTCCTTTCGACGGCAAAAGTCCTTTTTTATTTCTACGTTTTTTCCTCAAAGCCTTACGACAAAGTCCAGCAGGTACCTTATATACAGCCAAAACCAACAAATTCACAATTCCACATGGACAACAACAAGCCACCGCCGCACATTCCGCCGTTGCACCGCCCGCAACCTCCGCTAACCGAGCCTTTCGAACACACACACCGCCGCGTGATGTCGAGCAATCTTGGCTGCATAAAAGAGGTTGTCTTTTGTCTAATGATAATAATGGTGGTGACCGTATAATAATTGGTCTCGTCATATCATGCACTAAAATTGAAGAAGAAAGAGAAGAGATTTTAATTTTCTCAATTTTTTGTACAACTTTTTGAGTTGTAACGAATTGAGATGATTTCAAAAGGCAGAGGTTTCGGAGGGGGAAACAATTTTTTTTTTTATGGATCTAAGGGAAATATGCCCCCTCTCCGAAATGGTTGGAGATTTTTTTGACTAAAGAGAGGGGAATATAATGAGTTTTTTTTTAAGATTGGTGAATTTTGGGTTATAAAAAGGTTTATTGGTGCTTATCAGTTTTGCTATTTGTTTTTCTTTGGTTTTGATTGATCCAAGAAAATATACTAATGGTTTAGGTGTTTCAGGTATGATAATATAGTGGAAGGGAGAAAAACAAGGTTTGACCTATCGGGGTCCGAGGAAGTAGGGATGAGTTTTAAAGAAGATATTACGGTTGGTTTGGTACAAGGGATAAAAAATAATTAATTTTGAAATTAAATTTGAGAAAAGTTTATCCCATATTTGATTGGAATAAAATTTTCGTAAAACTAATCTCGTGGCTAGTTTCCCGGGAATTATATTGTTTTTTATCCCTATAGAGGGGAGGGAGGGTGACTAATCCGGAATAATCAATCACAGAATAACTTGTTTCTCAACCAAATGACCGCTAAGGAGTACATTTTTGCTTAAATTTAAGGGGGAATTTTTTTTGTTGTTTGCATGAATATACAACTAATAATTAAACCTATTTTGAATATATTTTTTTGAAAATTTATCGATTTTATCTCAAATGAAATAGGGGCAAAGTATGTGTTTACCTCATATTTTTCGGATTTTATTTAGGAGATCACACTAAGTATGCTATTGTTGTTATTGAATACACATTAATAAGTAGGTAGTACGATAAGTTTTATTGCAAAATATGTAGGCCCTTAAATTGCGAGTGTGAGTTGAGGTTAGGGGGACAAGGATACGTGTGGGAGTTAAATAGGCAAGATAAGGGTATATTTTGATATTATACAATAGGGAACATAATTAAGATCGTGAACTAAAATTTGTATTTTGGCTTTCTTTATTTGTTGTTGGTATATGTAGGATATTGGCTAACTTTGTATTAGTGCCCTCCCGCTCCTCTTTCTCTCTCTAAAAAGTTTGAGGGTTAGGCATAAATAAAGGAGGAAAAATAATTATTCGCGCACAATATTTAGATCAAATCGCAATTATAAAATTAAATAGAAAGGTAAGTTAAAAAAATTTATGCATAGCAATTGTCTTATATTTATTTGTATGATGTATATGCCAGGTGTAGATAAATTTGTATTAAAAAAAAATATTCATAAATATAGTCATATTGTTTAAAGTTAGAGAAAGAGTTTAATTTTAAAACAAAGTTGAAGGGGGAAATAATTAACGCCCTATTCCATAAAAATGAAAAGTACGGATGCTGAATGTTAATATAATTTAGAATGATAGGGTCATAATTCTGAATATCTCAAAAGTTTGAAAATCAGTTGAAAATATTAACTCAGATGAGTTGTTTTTCTTCCTCTCTCTGGGAAGATGAGTTTTATATTTCATGCAAAAAATGAATGATACATTGTTTCCTTACTTCAAAATATTAGGAGAATTAAATGGAATTTATTTACTTTAAACAATACTCCATTATTTTTAAAATTTACAGAAACTGTTAAAATCCAAACTTGTTTTAAGAAGATTTTTACAATTTACATTCGTTTACAAACAAGATCAGATAATGGATTCGAAATGTTGTTGCCATGTTAATAATAATGAACAATGATTAATTTCTGTTAGTTGAGTTCAACTGGAGCATAATGTGGACCGGTGAAGAAAACAAAATTAAAAAAGTGATTAATAGATTTAGAGGTCTGTAGTACTATAAATTGTTTGCCAATTGATGTTTTAAGCATCAACACCACACAAGAGGAGTGATTTGTGTAGTATCCAATTTTCGCAATAGAAGAACTTGATTCTTTTAGGTGTTCCAACTACTGCTGTTTGCGAAATATTAAATACATAAAATAAAGAACACAGAGATTTTTACGTGGAAAACACCTGACTCAAAAGGTGAAAAAAGCACGACCTACTACTCAGTAGGATTTTTCCAAACTTTCACTAAAATCACTGAGTCAAAACAACATTTACAAAAACTCTTTGTAAACCTAAGGATTAACTCTAATCTCGTTGTGGCACACAACCTCAACTGTTGCGACAACTTCAAGTTAACTCTAACTTGAACACTCTAGGTACCTAATACAATTGCTTCTATGAAAGCTGAAAGGTACAATGTAAAGTCATCTACTACAATTGAACTAGAATAAAAGATAGACACTAGGAACTCGTTCTTCTATCTCGTTCAAGTAGCTTCAGGATTGCATATTCGAATCGCACATAAATTGCTTGCAAATTCGCCTTGCTCTTTTGCTCTCAATTTAAGTTTAACTTATGATTGTATGCATTGCCTGTAAAAGAAAATAACACTGACATTTAATAGGTTAGTGATCAAAGTTTGACTGGGATTCAGTTGCTGCTCTTCTCGTAGAAGAGTTCATGATGATCTCAAACTCTAACACTATCTTTATCCTAGATGGTGTTCTCTTTATGTAAGGAGTCTTTCTCTTATTATCCAATATGCAACCTTTTCTATCAGATCAGGAGATATTGCTGCTCGATCAATTGGACTTATCTCCTTCACGTGCATCTCACATGTGCATATAGATCATGACTGTGCTTTACAAGATGGACATGGTCCATGTCTGAGTTCTTTTGTGAATATTCAAAACTTCACCTGTTCTTGGGACAACAAATTCCCCCTTTTTGATAATGACAAACTCTGTGTTTTTTACTTATTTGGAACCTATAAGAACTCAGCTTAACCATCAATACCAAATTTAGAGAATTCACTTATCATCACGGACCAGGTTAATTAGGTTATAAATATCACTTATTCAGAATATGTAAAGCACAATATCTCTTCCCCCCTTTTCGCATCAGCCAAAAGTTGCATACAACTTGTGAGTCTCAGATATTAATAAGTATTCATGGCCACTGGGGCAACTGCAAGTGCAATCATGATAATCATCATTAATCAAGCAAACATATTTAACTATCAAGGCAAGATAAATATGAACAAGAGCAAAAAGCAGTAGATGTCATTGATAGAGATATGTTGCCACCACAATTCCCAAAATACAGAAAAATATTCAAACCATGAGCAAAAAATAAAAAATCCCTAATCTGGGTCACTGAAAAGACTGGACAGGTTCAGAAGACAAAAGCTATGATTCCTAAGGCTTGGAAGAGCTAGAGGGTTGATTTTGGGATTGGAGAAGTTTCAGCATATTATGAAGAATTCCATAATTCTTCTCATTTTCTATGGTAACCTCAATTCTGAGAGCATCTCTCTCATATTCCACCTCTGCCACACGGGCCTTGAGCCTAGCTATCTCAGCATCCTTGGCTACACATTCCTGAACCAGAGTCCTGACTTTGCTGTTGATAGGAGTCTTCTGGGATGAACCAGGTTCATTTGGTATGGCATTGACCAAATAGTCACAAGCAATCAGAGTATTAATGCCAAAATGATCCTTGCTTGATGCCATTTTCCATTTTTTCAGAGGCGCATTAAACCTATCCAGAACCATGGTAAGAATAAAGCCATAGGGGGTAGCATGTGCTTTGGAGCATTGATGACCCTGTCCAACAGCTTGATGATTAAGGCAAGCCAATTAGTTTGCCTTCCACTGTCCAAGCACACCATAAGAACTAAATCCATGTAATTAGCAATGTGCCTTCTCTCCTGTCTGGGCAATAAACACTTATTGACAAATTCAAACAAGACCTTGTGCGCATACCTCATTTCGCTTTTCTGCACAGCCCTGGCTTCATTCGCATCTTCAGAATCACAAAACCTCCTGGTTATTACAAGAGCATTATGGGGAGAGTCCAGGCAAGGCCACATTTGCATTGTATAATCATCAAACCCTTCAGAGGTTATATCAAGGATTTCGCCCAGTTTTTCTGCATCAAAGGACACTTGAACTCCTTTGCTTAGGCTACTAACCTTGCCATCCTAAACCTCTGCATTCGCCATAAACTCAATTATTTAATTTTTGGCTAGCCTACCATCCATCTGAAGGACCATGTCCTTCCATCCCTGAGCATCTAAAACATCCACCAATCTTATCATTCCTGGTTCCACCAGGTCTTTCAGCAGTCTACCTTTTAGAATTTTTCTTTTGCCAAACATGGCAAGCTTGTCTTGTTCACCAGACTCATCTTCTTCTTATTTACTCCATTCCTCTTCTTCAGAAATTTTTGCTTGTTTGTTTTTCACTGCAGACCTTGTCCTCTTGGCTCGTGAAGGTTTAACAGCCTCAGACACAGTGGACGACTTCTTGGAAGAAGTCTTGGGCTTTTTAGGCTTGGGGGTCTGAACCTCCACTTGTTGAACTGCCTCCTGATGGACCTGTTCAATCTCCTCAACCTCCACAGATGTACCCCTTTCTTGATAGAATAGTTCCATCTCCTCATCTTCAGCAGCCTCTGAGGACTCTGCAACCTTCCCTTTTCCTTTATCCATTCGTTTCTTCTTACTTTCAGCTAAAGCCCTTTATGGATCAGCCTCACTCTGTTTCACCCTGCTTCTTGTGGCTCTTCCCTTTGGTAAGGAAGTGGCAGTAATTGTTGGAGAGGCAGCCTTTCTTTTCTTGGTATTCTTTGCAGTACTGTAAATCTTAGGGGTTGGGGTTCTTCACATGTGAAAAAAATTGACCAACCCTTTAGCAGCCTCCCCTAATCCACTTCCCTCTGTCTTTCTACTACTTTCTTTTACAACGTCATCTTCAGCCCCACAAATAGCTGGTCTAACCATCTCAGAGGTGGGTGAAGAATCAGCCACTTCTATCCCTTTTCCCCTCACATCACTACTTACACTCTCACTCGACTTTTCTTTTTAACTTTTATTTTTACATCCTCTCCTTCTTGACTCAGGCATTTCCACATTCATAACAGACCCAACCAGAACAAACCTATTATATAAATTTTCAACCAAAACGGAGCATACCTCAGAAGGTGAATTTTGAACCTTCGTAGAATCAGAAGACCCAGTTCCTTCTCCTATACTTGCAGATGTGAAGGAATCATCTAAGTTTTAAGAGTCTTGGGCTTGGCTAGCCTTTAATTGTGCATTCGATTTCTTTGAAAGCACACCAAAAGCCACAGTTTTGTGAGCAAGCATCTTTACTCGCCTTTTCCTAGGTTGGGGGATAGTGCTGGGTTGATGAGGTATGGAGGACTCAGAAGGGGTAGGTTGTGGAGGAGTTCCAGGATTGTCTTGGGGGTTTGACATTATCACTGATTTCTGGAAGAGTAGATGAATTAGAATTTTAGAGAAGTGAAAGAGGAATTTTTGAAGGTTTAGAATTATGGAGTTGGCATAGGGAATGATGTGTATTTGAAGAGAAATACACATTTAACAGATAACGACAGCTTTTAGCAATGGTCAATTAGAGGTCTAATCAACATGAAATTTCAGGTTTGAGTGATCGTTTTATCTTTTCTAGATTTTAGGCAATTTTTTCGATTTAGAGTTCAAGGCAGACAGAACTGGTTTAAAGCTAATAGATAGAATTTTCTAGGAATTGTTCAATTATAGGACTTCTGCTCATGATTTAAACATTTATATTTCTAATTGTGCAGAGTATATAAAACATACCTTAGCTTTCAGATGAACCCATACTGATGTACCAGGTTCTTCATTTAGAATTCTCTTGAACATGCCTCAAATTACCATAATAGAGAAAATTTTGTAAGAGATCAGTGAGTCATATTAACACATGTCACAGGAGTATACTAATTAAAGTATGAAGCTGAGTAAGAATTAATCTAGATATTTACACAAGTTCAGATTTCCCAGCCAAAAACTTTTTTTTAATTTTTTTTTTCATAGTGCATTCTGAGCCGGACCTATTAGGTGATCTTAATCATCCCTAATTCCAACTTGTTCCTCTCAAAGTTTTCTCTACTCAGTGCTTTAGTGAAGATGTCAGCAATTTGTTTATAAGTAGCACAAAATTCTATGAAGATCAGTCATTTCTCATAGTTATCTCTTAAGAAGTAATGTCTAACATCTATGTGCTTAGTCTTCTTATAATGAACAGTGTTCTTTGTCATACTTATAGCACTAGTGTTATCACATAATATAGGAATGCAACCAGCTTCAATACCAAAATCTATCAGCTACTGTTTGATTCATAATAATTGAGCACAACAAGAGGCAGCAACAACATATTCAGCCTCAGTAGTGAATAAGGCCACTGAATTTTGCTTTTTTGTAGTCCATGATACCAGACATGAACCAATAAAATGAGCCATACATGAGGTGTTTTTCCTATCCACAAGGAAACCTGCATAATCAACATCAGCATACTCTACTATATTAAAATTAATACCTTTAGGGTACCAAAGACACAGATCAGTATCCTCTTCAGAGCAGTCAAGTGAGACTCTTTTGGATTAAGCCTGGAAGCGAGCACAAAGCCCTACATTGAAAACTATATTAGGTCTGCTAGCAGTAAGATACAAAAGAGAACCAATCATACCCCTATACAACTTCTGATCAACAGATGAACCAAGTTCATCTATGTCTAATTTAGTGGAAGTTGCAATAGGGGTGTCTATTTCCTTTGATTCATCCATTTTAAACTTTCTGATCAGCTCATTTGCATATTTCTGTTGATGGATCATGGTGCAATTTGGGCTTTGTTTGATTTGTAAGCCTAATAAAAAGTTAAGCTCACACATCATACTCATTTCAAACTCACTCCTTATTAATTTGGCAAAATCCTTACTTAATTTGTCAGTGGTGGCCCCAAAGATTATGTCATCAACATATATTTGTACCACTAGATGATCTTTACGTTTTTCTCTCAAGAATAAAGTATTGTAAATTTTACCTCTTTTGTATCCATGTTCAAGCAGGAACTTGGACAATCGTTCATACCATGCTCTGGGAGCCTGATTGAGTCCATAGAGAGCCTTGCCTAATTTGTACATGCGCTCAGGACATTCCTTGCTTTCAAACCCTAGAAATTGTTTCACAAACACTTCTTCTTTTAGGTAGCCATTTAGGAAGGCACTTTTGACATCCATCCGATGAAGAGTAAATTCCATGTGTTCTGCAAAGGCTATGAGGAGTCTTATTGCCTCTAGACTTGCAACTGGAGCAAAAGTCTCATCATAATCTATACCCTCCTCTTGGCTATAACCTTAGACCACCAGTCTTGCCTTGTTTCTTGTAACTGTTCCATCTTCATCAAGTTTGTTTCTGAAGACCCATTTTGTTCCAATGACTGATCTGTCCTTGGGTCTTGGAACTAGGTACCAAACTTGACTTCTCTCAAATTGATTGAGTTCATCTTGCATTGCATTTACCCAATCTGCATCCTGCAAAGCCTCAACAACATTTTTAGGCTCAATAAGAGATAGGAAAGCATCAAAAGCACACAGATTCTTTAATTGTGATCTAGTTTTGACTCCAGAGCTTGGATTAGAATGTATGTTCTCATTAGGATGAGATCTTTGATATTTGTGAGATTTCACAACCAACTGATTTCTGCTAGATGCTTCTCCCATGTTCTGTTGCTGAGGAACATGGTCATGAACAGGTTTCTTTAGGGGATTGGTTTCAGTTCCTATTTGATCATTTCCCCCTGCCAATATGCCATGGATGGAAGAACTTGTTCCTTATTTTGGTGCCACTTTAACTTGTGTTGAGACTTCAATCAAATCTTTTACTTGCCCAATAGCCTTATCTTCATGTTCCTGTCTCTTAGAAAGAATGTTAGTTTCATAAAACACTACATGAACACTTTCTTCTACACACAAAGTTCTTTTATTGAACACTTTATATGTTTTGCTCTGTGAAGAATATCCTAATAATACTCCCTCATCACTTCTGGGATCAAACTTACCTAGGGAGTCCTTTTCATTGTTATGCACAAAGCACTTGCATCCAAATGCCCTAAGATAGAATATATTTGGCTTTCTCCCTTTAAGTAATTCATAGGGAGTCTTCTCTATTAGAGGTCTAGTCATGCACCTATTGATAATGTAGCATGCAACGTTTACAGCCTCTGCCCAGAAACTATTAGGCAGTTTATTAGAAAGAAGCATTGTCCTAGCCATATCTTCAAGAGTTCTGTTCTTTCTTTCAACTACTCCATTATTTTGAGGAGTCCTAGATGCAGAGAAGTTATGATCTATACCATGCTCATCATAAAATTCAGCAAACTTAGCATTTTCAAATTCAATTCCATGATCAGACCTCATGGATGCAAGTTGATTACCTAGTTAGTTCCGAGTCTTTCTAACAAAAGCAGTAAACATGTCAAATGCTTCATCTTTAGATGTTAAGAATAGTACCCAGGTAAACCTAGAGTAATCATCAACAAGTATCGTCACATATTTCTTAACACCTATGCTCAATGTTCTCATTGGACCACAGAGATCCATATGAACCAGTTCCAACATCCTGGTTGTGCTTACCATTTTTTTGCTTTCAAAAGATGATCTTACCTGCTTCCCCCTTGCACATGCCTCACAAACTTTATCTTCCTTGAACTTGATGTTAGGTATCCCTATCACTAAGTTCTTGGAGACTAATTTGTTGAGTTGATTCAGACTTGCATCACCAAGTCTTTTGTACCACAGGAGGGGATTATTATCCAACACACTTAAGCAAGTGATTTCATTTTCTGAAAGAGTAGACAAATCTACAATGTAAATATTGTTAACTATTTTTCCCTGCAAAGCAATCCTGTCAGTGGTAAGGTTAATCACAAAGCATTTGGTGGAGGTAAATGCTACAAGGTTACCTCTGTCACACAGTTGTGACACACTGATTAGGCTTTACTTCAAGCCATCTATCAAGTATACATTCTCAATGGAGTGAGAGTCTATCTTACCTATCTTTCCAACCCCAATAATCTCACCTTTCTTCCTATTTCCAAAGGAGACATTACCTCCTTTTAAGTCTTCAAGTGAAAGGAACTGGTTCTTGCTTCCAGTCATATGTTTTGAGCAGCCACTATCCATGTACCATATTTGGCTACTTTCCTCACTTGGACCTACAAAAAGAAATCAGGGGTTAGTCTTAGGAACCCAAACTAGTTTCAGTCCCTTTCTATAGGCAAAGGGGTAAATCAAATTCCTTTTAGCCCACCCAGGCAGCCTATTTTTCTTTTGAACAAAGGCTTTGTTCTTTTGACTAGCCATTTCTTTTGCATTACATTCATTTTTGTAATGGACAATCTTGCCACAGTGTGTGCAAATTTTGTTTTCAGGAAGAGTGAGGTACTTGCTTTTAAGGTCCCACTTAGGTGCTTGAGTCCCATAGCCAAGTCCTCTTTTGTTGCTACTGTGATGTTCTTGTAGCCAGGAAAGTACATCAGAAGCCTTATTCCATTTGCAAGTTCAGTCCAGTTCATGCTTTACCTTCCCTAGGTCTTCCTTTAAGATTCGTATTTGCTCTTCCCTTTTGTACAAATAATCCTTCATTTTTCCTAAGTTTTCTTCTAAGGTGAGATGTGTGCAATCAGCTTTCTTCTTACCTGTTCCTAATTTAAGTTTTAAATTCTCAAACCTAAGCTCTAGGACACTGGTGTCAAGTTCAAGAACCTGGATCTTCAACTCAGCATTTTTAGTGTCACTCTTATTAGCCCTAGATTCTAGATTTTTACACCTGGCTTTTAAGATCACACACTCCCTAGACAGATCTTCTTTCTCATTGTTAATTATCTCAGACTCATCAATGAAGTCCAACAATAGTTCATATAACTTTTTTTTAGACAGAAATTTAATTTTTTCTTTGAGATGAAGGATATTTACCTCTTGTTCATCATCTGATTCTCCGATGGCCATAAGTTCTTGTTTATCTCTAGCTTCATCTTCTGACTCCTCATCTGATGTTTCTCCCTAAGCAGCAACCATAGCCTTTGTTGATCCTTTGTTCCTTTTGGGTTGAACCTATTCCTTTTTCCTATTCCTTCGTTCAGCCCTTTCCTTCTTCCATTCAATTTCCCACTGAGGACAGTTCTTGATCATGTGATCAATATTGCCACATTTGTAACAACCCTCATTAGTTTGTTTCTCAAGAGACCTTGGTTTGTTGAAGGTTGTACCTCTTGAAGAACCCTTTCCTCTCATTAGGGACTTTTTGAAATCCCGTGTAATAATGGCCATTTCATCATCTTCCAAATATGCACCTTCAGTTATTCTGAGAGCCAGACTCCTCTCCTTCTTGGGTGCATCTATTTGTCGACGCCCCTTTTTTTTTTCCTAAAGCGGAATCGGGTTCACGACATTCGGGAAGATAACTCTTTTCCCACTTTGGGAATTGGGTTTTTTTTAGAGTTTGGAGAGTCGCCACCTAATGATTATAGTGCATTAGGACACTTTTAGGAGAATTAAAGATGCAGACCAGAGCTTTGGGTAAGGGCTTGAAATTATCTCAAGGGGAAGGTATTAGGCACCCCTCAAGATCCACTAGTGTGGTTCCCGATCATGCTACAATTGTGAATTTAGATGTAAATGTAAATAAACAAGTACAAGAAGCACAAAATGTTAAAAGAAGTGCTGAATTTTAAAGGAGCAATTTATGTAAAATAAAAACGTGCAAGTAGAGGAAAAGGTCAAGTGCTTAGTGCAAATAATCTGAAAGATCATGCGAGAAGCAGAAACTAAAAATGCAATAGCTGTAAGGATTCAGAAATTTTTTGTTAAACTAATAAAGAAGGAGAAATGGGTCTTAGGTTTATACATTACATGGATCATTCGCACAACACTGGTACTCAGTTGTACGCGGAGTGTTATCGTGTAATCATCATCTCCATGTCTACCCTTGCCACCTTGTTAAGGTATTAAAGTGCGGAACGGTATCGTTTACTTATCGCATGCTACTACCCGTCCCAATCCTATTAGTCTCGGGGTATTAGGACTTCTAATCCTAAAGGGCAAGAAAGGGGTGAGGGCCTTTGTGGAGTTTAAAGGGTAAAATTCTAGCTCGACATTCAAAACAAGTATCAAGTAAAAGGGGAGAACAAACAAGCATACAAGGCTCAAATTAACCCCAGAAGTCAAATAATCATTTAGTTTAGCATGCCTTGACAAATACTGATTTGGTCTTAGATTTAAATTAAGCAGCGAGCGGACTGGTTCAACACATATATTTAAATAGAAAGTCTGCATTAGGCAACTCAGATACAGTTGTTAGGGACTGGCCCAATTCATTAATTAGCCAACCTTTTGTTTATGAGTTGAAATTAAAAAAACCTAGCCGTAGGATCTATTAATTTCAGGAAAAAGATGCAAAGAGTTACCAGTAGTTTCAGAAAAATGCAAGTTGATTTTAGAAAAAAGAGTTATCAAAAGAGTTACCAGTTGTTTCCGAAAAGATGTAGACTGATTAAAAGGTTTACGAGTTTAGGGGGAGTGCAGATTGGTTATAGGAAAAGTTTTACCAATTTTAGCGGGTTTCAGAAGTAGAAAATTACCAGTTTTAGTAAAGACACGAGTTCCAGCAATCGATACTGCTTAAGAACTAATGATGCTATTAAAAACGAGGTTTCCTATAGGCATGCTTTCTATACGTTTACTGATTTTAACACCCTTTCATGACATTAATAGGAGTCTTATACACATGATGCCTATATGCAACTTTGTTATTAAGCCTATAAACGGTTTGCCTAATGACATTTGTATATGCAGAAATTGAAGAGCCTATAGACATGATCTCTATAAGTGTCATTACAGAACATGAATGTTAAATCCTATAGACATGCTTTCTAGGTGATTTTGCGGTAAAGTTAAGCATTAAATCCTATAGGCATGGTCACTATGAGATTGAATCAGTATTAAAGACCCTATAGGCAGGATTTATAGTTTGATAAAAAATAAATCCTAACTCATGATTTCTACCCCTTGGATGCAAGAAAAGTAAAGACCCCTCCCACACCCTTTTACTATACTCCCCGAGTTTCATACAAAATTATTACAACCCAATGAATCAAACTGGAAATTAAAAGATACACCAAAAGCTAACAGCTAGATCTGAGCAGCCTAATTCAACCTTAATGTCTAATAACATGCGATTGAGCCACTTCAAGGATCTTGATTTTCGAAGCCTTCTCTTTATCCAAAGTGTTTCAAAGTTCCAAGGAATCTCAGGGATTCCAGGTATTGCTTGCACCCAGGATACTATCAGAATTAGAATAGTACAGTATGGAAGATCTAGCTCTCATACATCTAAGTTCAGAGGGAGCTCAGGGGTCCCAAAGCATGGCTTGCAAGAGAGGGGCAGAACTTATAACTAAGAGTAAGTGCAAAGTGAAAGGGGAATTGGGGAGCCATGGCAAGTGTTGGTCATACCTAGCCACAAAGTAGGCTGGCACACCCCTGACCACTTGTTTGGTTGAAAAAGTTAGGAGCAGACCTTTTGAAGGTCAGGCCAAAGTCTAGATACTGATTAGGACACTATCAGACCCCAGTCCAGGGTTTAGACACATAAAAGAGGAAAAGGGAATGGGCATTGATTGAGTTTGGGATTCAAAGAATCCAGTTCAGGATCATAAACAACAAATTGGAGTGTTGTTATGTCCTGAACCATAACTCACATACAAAAGGGTAAAGGGTAAGGGGATTCATAAAATATCAAATTCATGACAAACAACTGATTGCATACATAATTTAAATACTGAACTATAAAGGAAAAAGGGAAACATGCGACAATATGCTTGAAACAAATGGGCAGAATTAAACACATTTGTTGTTGAGGCATGTAAACTAATTGAGACATACCAGTAGAGAAGCAAAAGAGTGCAGAAGAAAGTAAACAAAGTCCACAGCAGTGCAAGTATCAGAAAGAGAGAGTTTAAGTGAGAGTGAATTGTGAACTCAGATTGTGTTCTGTGTTCGTGTCCGTTCAAAGAGAAGGGATGAGAGTATTTATAGTTTTGAAAATGTGTAGAGAAATAAGGTAACAAGTACAAGTCTGACACAAATATGGCATGCACACAAATCAGAATCAAATTAGTATAAGATTCCCCTTAAATCAGGGGATTTTTATTCAAACGGATGCTAAAAGGTTTTAAATAAGGAAAGGGAGAATGAACCTTGTAAATAGAATGGTTGTTACCATAAAAGAAGCAGTAAGGTAATATAATGGGCAATTAAGTCTAAGTACAGGGTGTAAAATTATTTTTGAAAAGATTCAGGGAGGCCAATCAAAGGAAAAGAATCAATTACCCCTTAACGGGCGAGTAAAGTCAGAATTTTACTAAGGAAAAGTTTTTTCAAAATTACTCACAAGTTACAGAAAGAACTCAATATATATATATACATGAATGCACAAGTAATAGGCACGTGAAGCGAAGTTGTGGCAAAATAATAGCATGTAGCAGTAACTAAAAGGCATGATAGTCAAGTTTCAGTGCTTAATAATAGAGAAAAGATTCAGAAGCATGCAAAGAACTCAGAACCAAAAAATAGTCAAGAGAATGGAAGCACACTGCAATTTCAACGAACGAGTTGCACAAACAAAAAGAGATTGAATAGTCCCCAAAGAAACTATGGTTTTCGAAAATCAAACGAGTTTAGAGGAGATGAGCAGTCAAACAAACAAAACAGGTTTAGAATCCCGGATAAGCCCCAAAATTAGGGTTTTCACTCATGCTAAATCAGATATAGGAGAGGGTAAATCAAGTGAATAACAAACAGAAACTCAAACAAGATCCCAAAATTAGGGCTTTTAACATGCTAATTCAGATAAAAATAAGGTGAATCAAACAACCACTAACAAACAGACCAAGAAACTCAAACAAAATCCCCAAGAAAATTAGGGTTTTCAACATGCGAGTTCAGATAGAAGATAATACAAACAAACATAATAAAAACATGTCGAGATTCAGAGAAGTGATGTTCGAGATAAAATAACATGAAACCCTAGTTGAGGAAAATAGAGTTTTTGAAAGCAAACATTAAAGAATCTTTGAGAAAAATGCATAGAAGGTTCACACACACATAGATCAGAATAGATCTAAAATAAATCGAAGGAACCTCAGAGATTAGGGTTTCGTAAGAAACCCAAGAGACGAGATAGGCTTTTGAAACCATTGATCTGAGCAGAGAAGTCAAAGATCGAGTGAATAGCCATGGCTGGCCAAAAAAGGGTTGAAGACGACCGGAGAACAGCCATCGAGCAAAGCTTGGTCGAGACCTTTTCAAGATCTGGTCATAGGACCTTAGAGATGAGACCATAGAATCTATGGGAGGCCGGTGTAGGGCTCTGATGAGTTTGGGGAGCCATGGATTAGGGTTTCGATGGGAGGCGGCGACTAGGGTTTTGATAGAGCTCGAGAGGCGAGAGCGTTTGAGGGCGGCGGATTGGGAAAATGAGATAAGTTTAGGCGGTTGTGTGAATTAAAAAAGGTAAGAAGTAACGGTGCCTGTTGATCTAAATGATCAACGGCCGAGATTTAAAAGGGATATGGGTTGGGTCGGTTCAACATGTACTGGGTTGGGTAGGCACGTTAATTGGGCTGGGTAATTGGGTTTTAAATTGGGGCTGAAATGGGGAGCCAAATTGGCTATAATTGAAATGCAATAAAGGCCAAATCGTAAATAGCTAATTTTCCCCTTTTAATTTTATATAAAATAGTAATACTGATTTTAAAAATAAATTAAACATACTAGGTAAATAAGTATTATATAAATATTAATTAAAAAATACTGGGATAAATGTTATAAACATAGAATGTCATAAATTACAAGATATGTTATAATTGCAATTATGTGTAATTTAGCTTTAAAATACCAAAAAAAATTGTAAAAAATATGCAAAAATTACTTTAATTATATTTGGGTGTAAATGTAAAAATAAAATGAATTATTCACCAAAATGATAATTTTGGGAATAATTATTGGATTTTGTTGTGTAAAAATAGGCAATAAATTGGTTTAAAAAATTATTAAAAATGTAAAAACTCTTGGATGTGTTTATATATGTACCAATATGCTATTTTGGAAATATTTGGGTATAAAAAACACTTAGGGAAAAATTAGGTATCAACAGCTGCCCCTCTTTACCCGGGAAGGATGAAAGAGTTGTCGGGTAAAGATATGATGGCCAATTTTGACCGGAAGCGGTGGTTTGAAAAGAGTTTGACTGAGCTCCAGTTTATGAGCTGCCTACATATCCCTGGTTTTACAGGAATCAAGTCGTATGTAGTTCAGAAACCATTGACGCAACATGCTGATGGCGATTTGAAAGAGATGGGCACGATGTTTGGGGGAAGCAAAAGGTATCTTGAAGTTGATCAGCTGCGAGAACCGGAATGGGGTAGCTCCCACTGAGACGGCCGTTGCTAGCCGGTATACCTACAAGTGAGCAATATAGACGTGTATCGTGCATAAACTTAAACGTGATGCAAGTTCCCGTTAGACCATGAATGTTGTCCTCGGACGGTTAGGATGACGTCCTCAGACCATGATGTCCTGGGCCATGAAGCACAAAATTAAAGGATTCGTAGGCTATGAAATGACGTTCTTGGGCCATGATAACGGTGCCTCCGAACCATGATGCCTTTGAATAATGATGTGCAAGATATAAAGTGGGATCCTCGGGCCATTGCATGGTGTTCTCGGGCTATGAAGATGATGCCTCCGAACGATGATGCCTTTGGACAGTTTGGCGATATTTCAGCCCATGAAAAGCAAGATTTGGCGGTATTTCAGCCGATGCAAAAATGTAAATGGCGATATTTCAGCCGACAAGAATTTAAATACAGTTTGGCGATATTTCAGCTGGTGCAAAAAAATGTAAATGGTGATATTTCAACCGATAGAGAATTTAAACAATAGTTTGGCAGTATTTCAGCCGGTGCAAAAAATGTAAATGGCGATATTTCAGCCGACAGAACTTTAAATATGGTTAGGCGATATTTCAGCCGACAGAACTTTAAATAAAGCAAGCGATGTTTAAGTCAATGTAAAAAGTAAAACGGTGATATTTCAGCCGATAGCGTATTTAAATAAAGTTTGGCGATGTTTCATCCGATGCAAAAAATGTAAATGGTGATGTTTCAGCCGATGCGAAAAATGTAAATGGCGATGTTTCAGCCGATGCAAAAAATGTAAATGGCGATGTTTCAGTCGATGCGAAAAATGTAAATGGCGATGTTTCAGCCGATTGCAAGACGTAAATAAAAGTGGCGGTATTTCAACCATGCAAGTGGAGGTAGAGCTTAACCTCGGAAGGCAGAAAGGTAGCCTTATGCAATGCAGGAAATGCGGGTGGAGACAATGCTTGGTCTCGGAAGGTAGAAAGGTAGCCTTATGCAATGCAGGAAATGCAGGTGGAGACAATGCTTAGTCTAGGAAGGCAGAAATGTAGCCTTATGCAATGCGGAAAATGCAGATGGAGACAACGCTGAGTTTCGGAAGGCAGAAAGGTAGCCTTATGCAATAGGAAAAATGTAGATGGAGACAATGCTTAGTCTCGGAAGGCAGAAACGTAGCCTTATACAATGCAGAAAATGTAGATGGAGACAACGCTTAGTCTCGGAAGGCAGAAAGGTAGCCTTATGCAATGCAGAAAATGCAGATGGAGACAACGCTTAGTCTCAAAAGGGAAAAAGGTAGCCTTATGCAATGCGGAAAATGCAGATGGAGACAACGCTTAGTCTCGGAAGGCAAAAAGGTAGCCTTAAGAAATGCAAAAAATATAGATGGAGACAACGCTTAGTCTCGGAAGGTAGAAAGGTAGCCTTATGCAATGCAGAAAATGCAGATGGAGACAACACTTAGTCTCGGAAGGCAGAAAGGTAGCCTTATGCAATGCAAGAAATGCAGATGGGAATAAAAGATTCTTAGCTGATTGGTGGTAACTGATTGTGATATTGTGGCTGTTGGGGAGATATTGCGTGCGGATAGAAAATGCGAATAGGCGCAACGGTTTAATGCGAACGCACAATATGTTTGTGACTCGGGTGCCTACATCCAAAGAAAATCATGAGTTTTGTAAAGGGGAAAAGTTAGTTCGTTTTTCCGTGGCTTCCGGTGTTGCGTGTAATTGAGGTAGCAGTGCTAAACATCAGCTATCATAGTTATGCATGATTTAACAAATATAACGCAAGTAGAAAATAGTTTTGTTTAGATGAACCAACGACTGCAACGCGGTTCAAAGCATTGCAACCTCTCTAGCTCCAAAATTTTAAGGGTCCCCCTTAAAATTCTGCCCCAGTTTACTGGGCTGGCACTTCTGATGGCTGCGCTGAATGAATGCAAAATCAACTTTGGAATTTTGAGGGTCCTCCTCAAAATTCTGCCCCAGTTCTAATAATAGGGGAAATGGAATTTTTTATTAAATTGTGACCGAACCCATAGGGCTGCCTACGTATCCCCTCTTAAACGGGAATCAGGTCAAGCGTAGTTCAAATTACATCATAAATAAATCATAGGTGATTACACATAATATCATTTCACTGCGTCTGAGTTGATTGGCTTTGGCCAGACTTCCCCGTCCTTCTTTGGTATCGGCACGATGTTGGCTAGACATGTTGGATACTCTACCACTTTGAGAACCTTAGCTTTAACTTGCTTAGTAACCTCTTCTTTGATTTTCAAACTCATGTCAGGCTTGAATTTTCTGAGCTTCTGCTTTACCGTGGACAGGCTGGATCTGTTGGCAACTTATGAGCTACAATGGCCGTGCTGAGACCAGTCATATCATCGTATGACCGGGTGAATATGTCCTCATATTCTTTTAAGAATTCCGTATATTCTTTCTTCTCTGATGGCGACAAGTAAACACTAATGCGAGTTTCTTTGACATTTTCTGTATCTCCCAAATTAATGACCTCAGTTTCTTCCAGGTTGGACTTAGGTCTATTCTCAAAATTCTCAACCTCTCTGATGACCTCTTCAGGTATCTCATCTTCTTCTGAGCCTAAGTCCTTTTGTTGCGTTGTTTCGTTGCAAGTCACAGTCGTTGGTTCATCGTCAAGATAAGTAATAGTAACGCTGTATAAAATAGAGTAAATGATAGAGAAAATAGTAAGCGATATATATATGATAAACTGAAATGCTTTGATTAAATTCAAAATTGTTTGAAACATCGGAGCTCTTTTCGAAATAAAAGACAATGCAGAAAGAAAAATCAACTAGTAAAGTAAGCTAAAAAGATGAGATGCATGGTGCTTTTGTTTAGCCTTGCTACCCCGAATCCCTCCGGGCTCTGACGGTCCTAGTTGACCAGTTGCTGAGGCGGTCTCCCCTGCTTACGACCTGTATGGAAGGGCCTTCCTCCCCTTCCTCCTTAAAAAGAACGCATCAGTCCATGTCATCATCCTCCAGGAACAAATTCTTCATGGCTGCCAATGCCTCATCTTCTTCTGACCCATATATAGTATCTGTCGGTTGGAAGGTTTGCTCCAGGCTGGGTATCGGAAGCTCCAATGGATAGTAGGGACCGCACCATGGTGGTGACCAGCTCCGAAATTCTTCCCAAGTATAATCGTACCCTAAGCCAAATGTAGTGCCATGCTTCTTCAATTTGATGTGTTTAGTGATCCCCTGAAGGTTTTTACCGAGTCCCTTTCCAGGCTCGTACCCATACCAATTCAGGATACTTTCGATCTTGTTGTCCCACCACTTATCCTTATCTACAGCGTTGACCCATTCGATGTGGTGGTATGTTTCTCCGCCTTTACCTTCTGCCTCAAATCATCGGGATGGTCTGGCGACTATATATAGGGTTACTACCATCACCATGAATGATCACCTCTTGGTGGTTCCATTCAAACTTTACCGCCTGATGCAGGTCAATGCTACGGCTCCAGCAGCGTGGATCTAGGGGCGTCCTAATAGCAAGTTGTAGGATGCCGGGACGTCTATCACTTGGAAGTCAACGTCGAACCATGTTGGTCCCATTTGCAAGCACATACTGATTTCGCCAATAGTAGATCTCTGGGATCCATCGAAGGCTTTGGTATTCATAGCCCCGTCTCTGATATCATGTAGGCCTTTCCCCAAAGTTCTGAGAGTTACAAGCGGATAGATGTTGAGGCTCGATCCCCTATCGATCAGAACCCTGGTGATGAAATAATCTTCGCACTGCATGGTGATGTGCAATGCCTTGTTGTGGCCCAAACCTTCTGGCGGCAATTCGTCTTCATGGAAGGTTATTTTGTGGCTCTCCAACACTTGCCCCACCATATTCTCCATCTCTCCCCTAGTTATATTGCTGGGCACATAGGCTTCGCTCAGTATCTTCATTAAGGCATTCTTGTGAGCGTCTGAACTCTGCAGAAGAGCCAGGATAGATATCTGTGCTGGTGTTTTGTTCAGCTGTTCAGCGACTGAGTACTCCTTAGCCTGTATTTTCCTCCAAATATCATCGAGTCCTCTCTTAATGGGACGTCTCGGGGCTTTCTTACCAGATTCGGCTAGGTGCTCTAGGGTGTAGACCCTCCCTGTTCTAGTCATTCCTTGTGCGGCAATCGTTTCTCCTGTCTTTGTCTTTCCTTTCCTCCTAGCTTTGGCAGTGTAATCCCATGGTATGGAATTTGAGTGGAATGGTATTATGTCAGTCATTGCCACCGGAATAGGCAGCCTTGGTGGTAGCACAGCAACTTCAAAGGGTGTAGGCGCCATTGGAACCCCAAATTCAACTTCGATTGGCCCGGACGCCTTCGCAGAAAGAGGTGCTTCAAATTCAAGAGGTATAGACATATTTACTTCGTCATCCATGGAGGGCTGATTCTACACAACAATTGGGTTAAGGGTAACCGACGGCTTCTTTGGTTCATCCCCTTCAGCAATCAAACCTATTGACCCTTTGGGGTCCCAATCATCCTCGATCTCGATCATATGAATGTCTCCACCTTTGTGGTCAAGCAGGGGGTTGTTACGAATATTAGGAGTGGGCTCCTTTGCTACAATGACCTTATTGTCGATCAGGGTCTGAATCTTATCTTTCAATGAATGACACTCGTCAAGGGTGTGTCCCTTCATGCCGGAGTGATACGCACAGGTCTTGTTAGGGTTGGCCCACTGGGAGGGATTTTCTGGAGCTTTGGCTGGGATATGAGTGACGTAACCAGCAACTTTAAATCTTTCATATAACTAGTCAATTGGTTATGCAATGGCTGTGTATTGTCTGGGAGGTTTACGGTCAAAATTTGGTCTGGGTCTCGAAAAATTTTGACGGGTGGGTGGTGATTGATAGTGAGAGGGTTGAGTGTTATAAGCTTGGTAAACAGGTGCTGGTTGAGAGTATCTAGGTGAGGTGGGTTGATATGTGAGAGGTGGAGAGGACTGGTAAACGAGAGGTGGATAGAAGGGTACGGGTGCTTGGTAATTTGGGATAGGCTGATATGTAAGTGGAGGTGATGGGTAAGTATGGTATTTTGGTGGTGATTTGGCTCCCTGTGTGACCATCATGGCACCTACATCTTTCTTGTTGGACGCACCACCAGTTTGTAAAGCTTTATTGGTGGCTTGCAATGCTTCAAGATTTGTAACCATACCATTCTTGATGCCCTCTTCGATTCTTTCTCCGAGTTTGATGATATCAGAGAACTTTTGACCCTCGATCAACATCAACCTCTCGTAATATTGGGGATCCTGAGCCCGGACGAAGAATCTATTCATTTGCTCTTCTTCTAGGGCCGGCATGACCTTTGCAGCTTTTGACCTCCAACGAGTAGCATACTCGCAGAATGTTTCGGTGGGTTTCTTCTTCAAATTCTGTATGTAGAATACATCTGGTGCGTTCTATGTATTAAACCGGAATCTATCCATGAAGTCCGATGCCATACCTACCCAACTCGTCCATTTCTTGGGGTTTTGACTGATGTACCAGGATAGTGTATCTCCCTTTAAGCTCCTCATGAAGAGCTTCATATGGATCTTCTCATCTCTTCCAACCCCCACTAGCTTATCACAATAGGTCCTCAGGTGGACTCTGGGATCTCTTGCTCCATCAGACATTTCAAACTTGGGAGGTTTGTACCCCTCCGGAAGTTCAACATCTGGTTGAATGCACAAGTCCTCGTAATTCAATCCTTCAATGCATTTGTTACCTTTCACGCCCTGAACTCGGCTGGTTAATTTCTTGAGCTCTGCCGCTAAGTTCCTGATGAGGGAGTCCTTATCATCAGACTCAGGTGCATTTGAGATGGGTTGGGCGTAGTGGGGTACAATATCCACGTAAATAGGAGTGTTGTGGAGATGGTCATTTGTGGTGTTCAATGGCTCGGGAATGAGTAGTGGGGTGTTATTTGGAGTGTGGCATGTGTTGCAGGTATGAGTGGGTTGTATATGTGGTTGCGGGGTGTTTTGTGGAGGTGCGGGATTTTGGTTGTTCACGTCAGGATCGGTGAGGGAAAATGATAGGTTCGCCAAATTCCGAACCTGATCCAGTACTTCTCGGAATTTCAACAGCTTTTGTTCCAGCTGTGCAGTAGTTTCCTTAGCAACCGGGGTACCCTGAGGAATCTCAATCTCCTTTCTGGTGCTTGTATCTCCCATTTTGCCTTTGTTCTTATTCCGGACAGGACTCGGAGGAGGAGGAGGTGGAGGTCCTTTAGATCTTGTGGAGTATGTTGATGGTGCCAGAATGCACGAACTAACCTTTGGGGAGGGGAATAAAAATAAAAGAAAAACAAAAAGGTAACAAGTTAGTGCGGGTTCTGAGAAAAAATATTGCAATATTTAAACACGTTGTACAAAAAAATGTAAATCGCGTCCTAGTTTTGGTGCCTTGTTGTGCCCAAGGTAGGCCTAGCGACAAATAGTTTTGGAGAACTTATAATGCTAAATGCCTCATTTTATTGATAAAAATAAGATGAATCCAAAATGAATCTAAATAACATAAAGTAAAGGTCACTAGTGGCCATTGGCCTTATTAAATCATTTAGGCAAAATAAAGGACTCCTGACTACTTGGTCCCAGAGGGACCTTCCCCAGATTTGGCATCCTTGTCTCCCCCGAACATCTCCACCAATTCGTGTAGTCCTAGCAGCAAGTAAGCTCGGGCCAGATGTCCGCCTGCATTTCCTTCAGCATTTTAGCAGTCTTCGATCCTTTTGATGAACTTTCCTTCCAGCTCTACTAGACCCTGCTCCAAATACCCTAACCGATTGTTGGCGCTGACAGCCATTTCTTTCCACTCCTCGATCAATTTCTGATGGGCTTCTTGTATTTCCCGATGCTCACTTTCACACTCTCGAATTCTCTTGCGCAGTTGATTATACTTAACTTGTGCTTCAGCATGCTCGTCAATAATTCTGTGACCTCGAACGAATCTCGACTGACCCATGTTATTGTCTTCTAACCAACCCGAAAAATACGGTACACAACCGGCATGGTACCTGTCTGGCTCGATGGATTCCTTCCCCAAAACAATTTTGCAATGCCACAAATGCTAAGCTTGGCACCTGTGAGGGCTATCATCGTCCTGGAAATCAGCCTTGAGGTGACTTGTTTTATCAACCCTTGGTATGATTTATCTTCTTCCAGCTTGCCTCATGGCTTGGAGAGGAACGTAAGGATAAGTCCCTCTTAAACCAATCAGTATGAGAAATGGTGCATCTCGGGATCAGACAATGAGTTCATCCGTAGGGAACCACTCAAACGTCTATTGCACCTTGTCTTCTTTCAGGTTTTCGAACAATTCTACCCACCCTCTGGCGTCCTCTGGCTGAGCGAACATCTTTGGCATATAATTCATACGCCTCAGTCGGTGGAAGGCGATATGATCATCCCAATCTCTGCGTAGGATCTCCTATCGGTATTCTCTTTTCTGGAGGTGTTCCATGAGCCAGANTCAGTATGAGAAATGGTGCATCTCGGGATCAGACAATGAGTTCATCCGTAGGGAACCACTCAAACGTCTATTGCACCTTGTCTTCTTTCAGGTTTTCGAACAATTCTACCCACCCTCTGGCGTCCTCTGGCTGAGCGAACATCTTTGGCATATAATTCATACGCCTCAGTCGGTGGAAGGCGATATGATCATCCCAATCTCTGCGTAGGATCTCCTATCGGTATTCTCTTTTCTGGAGGTGTTCCATGAGCCAAAGCTGAAGCAATAAGTTGCAACCCTCAAAATAACTGCTTTGTTGTTGACACCTGTTCAAGGCGCGGTATATCTCGGCGACGATCATGGGCACTATGTTGAAAGTTTGCCCACCAATCCCTTCCATCAAAGTTTTGGTTACCATGGCTAGTCTGCTGTGGATCCTAACCTTCTTCATAGGGAACACGATTATCCCCAAAAAGCAAAACATGAAAACAAAGACCCTTCTATGGACATGCCCCAATGAGGTGATAGCAAATTC
>MU704006.1:13146-26736 GCA_026770625.1 Nicotiana glauca
TGCAACATTATATTATTTGATATACTTACAATTATTCAATAATATTACCTACTTTTACTAGAAATTACAGAATTAAATTTGCCATTACAAGCAGACGAAAGATTTGAAAGGACCAAAAAAAAAAAAAAAAAACAAAGAGAAAGGAAATTATCAAATAAGCTACTACCTTAATTAGTTAGTGGATGATGGATTTTGTCATAGGGGACATGTACAAAAACAATAGTCGTTACTAGTCTCAATTAAGTGGAAAATATATGTTATGGTCCGGTGAGAAATAAATCCAAATTGTAGGACATAATGTTTCCACCATTCAAGTTCTTGTCAATTACACATTCCTAGTACTTAGGTATCAAATAATTATTTGGTAAAACTCAAACCGAGTAAGAAGTTAGTTTTTTTCTTCTTTTCATACAGGTGGAATTATTTTGGTACTTTCTCACACGTTAAGGTGGAATTAAACTTTAGTTAGAAAGAAGTTTGATCAATTATGATATTCGATTTTTTTTTTAATAAATTATTTGGCATTTGAAATTTATTGACCCAATTATTTTAAATTATTTTAAGGCTATGCCAACAACAATCCAGTAGTGGGGTCTGAGAAGGGTAGTGTGTACTCAGACCTTACCCCTACTCTGGGGTAGAGAGGTTGTTTCCAAATAGATCCTCAGCATCCTTCTTTCCAAGAACTTTCCACCTTACTCTTGGGAAGACTCGAACTCACAATCTTTTGGTTGAAATTGAAAATTTCTTACCATCAGAGCAACCCCTCTTGTCTTATTTAAGGCTATGCCAATGGATAATAAGTATGACAAAGCAGTGATGATCAATTTTGCTTCTCACACTTTACTTCTTTGTTAATTTGTAGCACCAGTAGGAGTTTGGACATTAAAATGTGAGATTTGAAAAGAAAAAAATTAAGTTAAGTTAAAAAAAAGTATTTAAAAATTAGAATTGTATTTGGATATGTATTTCATTTGAAAATATTATAGTTTTGTGGGAACTTGTTATAGACATAGAGGTTAAAATAATTTTTAAAAAAATCCAAGAATGATACTAGATTTAATAGGAAAATGTTATTTACTCTACTAGTGAAAAACAAGTACAGATAAAAAGAAATATTTAAATCTGAATTAACGTAAAATCACATCAACTTATGTCAAATTGACATTCTAGGAGAAAGTAAACTTTATAATACAAATGGTTATTCTCGATTTCGTTGGCTTCAAGATCTGAGAAAAAAGTTTAAACCGAAATTAGTTTAGTTCTTTTTATCGAAAATAACCTATCTACATTCATAAGGTAGGGATAAGTTTTGCGTACACATTACCTTTCCCCGATTCCAATTGTGAAATTCCATTAAATTAGATGTATTGGTTTTGTTGTTTATCAAAAATCAAGAAAGATAAGTTTTTCAGTTTTTGCAACAACTTAAAAGTTAAAACTACGTGAAAGTGATGTTTCAAAGATTTTACTTTTTACAAAATTTAAAATTAAGCTGGTGTTTGACCATAGATTTTCAAATTTATTTTAAAAAATTTGATTTGGATAAAGCTTGGTTTGAAGATGAAAATGTGTTTGGACATCAGTTTTCAAAACATATGTCCCAAATTTATTTTGGCAAAACATGAAATATGACTTATACCCACAAGTTCTAAAAACTATCACAAATACCCAACAGTACCATTATCAATGACATTCATTATAATATCGCAAACCATAGTCATGGACATAAATAAATTTAGTATAAAATTATCATTTTTATAATGAACTACATGATACACTATCAGATGACCAAGAAGACGAAGCAACATTGTTACAAAATAATAAATGGTGGACTCATTTATAAAATACAAAAGTTTTGGGCAATTTTTTTTAAAATGTAATAGTTCTATTTTGGCCCAAAATTAACTATTGAGGTGGTTTTGGAATTTGAGATTTTGGCAAAATATAGGCAAAATCTATGACCAAACATGTGTTTGCCAAATAAAATCTAAATTTATTTTGACAAAATCTATGGCCAAACGGGTCCTAAAATTCTATCTTGGTATTTGTTTGAAAATTTGAAATTCTTTTGCAAAACAGGTTTTTTCAAACTTTTTTGAAACAAATACCACCTAAAACTTTAGCTTCAGTACAATTTTGAAAGGACTACAACTCAAACAAGTCTGTGCCTTTATGATATCAAAGTAATAGAGGAAGGCCCCATTTTGGACTATGCAAAATGTTTCTTTACTCGTATCGAGTTTTCAATAATACGTTATTTTTGAAGAATCTAACACGCATTTAACAATATTTTAAAGAGTCCAAGCAACAAAGAAAGGCGAACTTATCCAACCAGTATGACACTAGTCATCATTTTATGTCTCATAAACCTTCATGATGTGTCCTCAAATATCATTAGAATATGCTAATAATGATTATGTTCTTAGCTTGCATATAAACAAACTTACTTTTGTAATCATGCCTTAGACCCACCCTCTTAGCTGTTAACCCCTTTTTGGTTTCACTAATTATGCTTGTTTGTTTCTCACTCACTGAGGTAAGCAACCTCCACTGTCAATCAAGAGTTTGTGAGTTCGATTCTCCTCAAGAACAAGGTGGGAAGTTCTTGGAGGGAAGGATGCCGAGGGTCTATTTGGAAACAACCTCTCTACCCTAGGGTAGGGGTAAAGTCTGCGTACACATTACCCTCCCCAGACCCCACTAAGTGAGATTATATTGGGTTGTTGTTGTTGTTTCTCACTCCCTATCAACTATAGTGGCTTAAAGCAAAACAATCTATTGAAAGCAATGTTTAGCTTTCCTTCTCTCTTTATTAAGTACTATTAAATTATAATATTAAGATATATAGTGTAATTTTTGTAAATCCATACTCTTAGAATAAACTCTACAACAAAGAAAGGAGTGAAAAACAGACTGTCCAAATAATAAAAGATAGGAAAAGAAACAAAATAAAAAAGAAAACACACACTCTTTAGATACATACTTACGAATGGACACATGTAGTGTACAACTAGACAACTTTTGCCTTCTAAAACAATAGCAAATCTCATGTGATGAAATGATGAAAAAGATGAGAGATAAGGAAATAAAGAAGTTACTTTCCCCTCTATGCCTTAGAAAAAAAAATAGACAAGAACATTGTTTGTAATCCTAATTGTCTACAATAAACAAGGACAAATGTCTAGAACTGGAATCTTTGCTGGACCTTTCCAGCTTTGCTAGCCAGTATGCTTTTTCCCTTTCACAACATACAAAAGACAGACCAATACCTGTGCTGGTGGGAGAAGTAGGTATCGGACAAACAATCGAGGTGCACACAATCTGACTCGAACACTATGATAAGGGCAGCCTGGTGCACTAATCTCCCGCTATGCGCGAGGTCTGGAGAAGGGCCGGATCATCAAGATCTATTGTATGCAGCATTTCCGTAAAATTTAAAAATTACACAATGGATTCATCCTAACTGGACTACAAACACATTCATCATTTCCTCCCTTTTGCCCACAAAAGGTGGAAATTTGACCCCAATTTCTGCCCAAAAATTTGGGTTTTACTATGACAAATGACCATTGAAGCTTGAGAACAAAAAGTTAGACATCAAAAACATTGGTGTCTTACCATTATAACCAAAATGCTCAGACCATTTCCAGGGCCTGATTTCACTGTCAAGGGATTTAACCTTTCAAAAATATTCTGCAATGACTGCAGAGTTCTAATCAGCTGTTCCATATATTTCAGTTGCATTTTTGAGTTTCCATTTTAGTTAAATAGCTGCCAAGGACTCCAAGATCATGGCCTGAAATTTCCAAGAAAAAGATGACATAAGTTAGACAATGTGTTAGACATTTCAAAATATATGACATTCTTGAGTTAAAAGAGAGCAAAATTACCAGCTATCTTCATTGGCGCGATGAATGAGCTAGAACTCAACTAAACCATGAGGCCATTACTTGAGTTCCTTACAAGAAGTTCAACGTTTCTAAGATCACGAAGATGTTGTAAAATCTCATGAAGCAGATCCATCCCTTTATCGCCTTTCTTTAATGAACTAATGCAGTTCTTTAGGAACTCCTTATCTGCCTCAAGCGCTTGTAGCCTTTCATGTAGATGATCCAATTCCTCTTCCACATCTAGCTTCTTGTTTTCCACATCGAATGTTGTCATGTACGAGTCATGAACACCATTAGAATGGAAGCCATTTTCGTGTCCATTTAGTGTAACATCTCCATTTTCATCGCTCATTGCATCAAAAAGTGGAAGAAGTCCTTTTCCCTCTACATTGACAGTTTTCTTCAGTGTATGATGTTTCCCGTTCGTTTCACTCGAAAAACCATTGGTTAAATGAGAAATGCCATTCTCTTCATATGAATCTTCCATTGGCTTAACATCCTCAAATTGTTTTGCATCTTCATCATCCATATTTATAAGCTTCTCTTCCAACATTTTTAGCTGCTCAAGAATCGACATCCTCTCTTCTTCGAAATCAGCAAATGATTCTTCCAATTCTACACCAGCATCAACATGAACTTTTTGATCTTCATATTGATGACCGTAAAAACTGTCATCTTCTTTTGCTTCTTGATTCAAATCAATAGACAACTCGTCGCTCTCCTCAACATTGCTACAAGAGGGAGATGAAAATCCACTCTTTGCACTTCCATCTTTGCTTCTCTTCAACAACCTCATCTTATCTTTTGCTTCATATTCCATTAACCTTTTCCTATACACTTCCAATTCTTTCTCTAGCTCTTGTTTTTCCTTCTCCCTCTTTACCATAAGCTCATTCAACAGTTGCAACGCTTCTTGATCATACTCCGATTGTTCTTCCATCATTCTTTGGTATTGCAAAGCTTCCATTTGCATCGCCGCCTTTTCTTCTTGAAGTTTATTTATCATTGCCATTGTCTGATTAGCAGCCACAGCAGAAGCACTTCTCTCTTCTTCTAACTCTGTATACAAAGTATGTAGAGCTTTTCTCTCAGCTTTAAGTGCTGATTTTAAGTGTTCGATCGTTGAAACTGTATCTCCGCCTTCTAACTCACTAACCACACTTCCATCCAAAGACTCCTCATTACCTGAATCTTTCTTCTCAAGATGTAGTAATTTCTTATGCAACTGATAGAAGCTATCGATAGAAGTTGGCGTTTCTGGAACTTTATCTTCATCAATCTCATTCAATTTGGAAGATATTGATGATTGATTGTTCATCACATGATCATCAAATTCAACTGATAATAATTTCAATTGCACCAATTTTTCTTGATCTTCTTTAGGACCTAACATGGTAAAACATGATTAATAAGTATAAAATTGCACAACCTTAGAGGACAGGGCTTAAAACAGTTTCTGTTTCAACAACAACAAACAACTAAGTAAAATCCGACAAGTGGGGTATGGGGAGGGTAGTGTGTACATAGACCTTACCCCTATCTTGGGTCAAAGAGGCTGTTTCCGAAAGAAACTTGGTTCAAGAGGATGAATAGAAAACAATCAAATATCAAGAACAATATAATAATGTAAGAACCAGAAAAATAGATGGAAGAAAGCAATAGCACTAGCAATAGCAACGTAACCACGACAAGATACTAGAAAACCGAAGCAGAAGATAGTAAGAAAACCGCCATACTACTAGCAATCTAAGAACAACGACAAGAAAACATTTTCTGCTTCGCGCTAAGAACACTATCAGTGAAGAAATGAAATTAAGCTACTAAGAGGGGAAAAAATTGCTTTTGTTGTTAGAATGAAAGGAATCTAAACTATACCTTGTTGATCAACTTCATGGAAATCAGCAGAACTTGTGGAAGGTTCTTCATGTATAACTGAAGTAAGAGCTCCTTGACATGGAATCTCATCTACTAAGTTCAAATCAAGAATTTCAGTTTCAACAAAAACTTCTACATCAGTTTCATCAACTGGCATTTGGGAATCCTCTTCTGTAACTACAAAAGTAAAACAAAAACAACTCAAGAAACATACTCAAATCTACAAGCTTTAGCCTCCAAATTAAAAGTATTCTAATATATATACCTTGTTGAGCATCTAAACATTCTTCTTCCCTTAATCTTTCTGTAAGAATTTGAACATTATCTTTGGCTGGTGCATGGAGCAATTGAGTATTGTCAAATTGTTCATAACTCTCCTTTACTGAATTGAATTCTTTGGCACAAAAAAACAAACCAATCTCTTCTTCTTCTTCTACCTCCATGGATTCAAGAAATCCAAATTTAGGTTCCTCCTCACTCTTGAGCTCAGAAACTGCTGTCTCTTCATCCACTTGAAGAATCTTGTTCTCTACAACAAATTCAAATTCTTTGTCCACTTGTTCTCCAGACTCCAAATTGACTTCAGCATCACTCTTATTATGGTTTTTGCTATGATCTTCATCACTTGTTGAATCCATCAATTCAATAGGAACCAACTTATCACCGCTGCAGATGAATTCCAAATGCTGAGTAGAAAATTCAAAACATGACTCCTCATTCTCACAAGCTTGAACACCTTGATCTTTCATTTTAACCTCAGAATTAGGCACATAAACATCAGACAAAACCTGATCTTCAGTTTTTTCTTCTATTGAAAAATCTGATCTTTCTTTATCCATAAGATCATCATCTTCTGCTGCTTCAATAATCAAATTACCTTTTTGATTATATGCCAAATAATCATCCAAAGAAGGCTTAATCAAAATATAAGGAGTTGAAAATTTGCTCTCCAAATTCACACCACAACAAGAACACATCACATTCATCTCACCATTTTCCACACTAATTTCTTTACCATTTTGAATCAACTTAATCTCATCCATCCATGCTAACAAAGCTGAATTCTCTGAAATCTCAAGGCGCGAGGACGAGCAATCCTCACACATATCTTGAGATTCAGCCAACTTCTGATGATTTGAACAGAATCCCAATTTGGAAATCTCTGTGACATGATCTTCACATAAAAGATCTTTGCGCAAAGTTTTACTATTTCCATATTGACCAAACAGATGATCAACTCGAGAACATAAGGGACAAGGTGGTTTTAGGCCAAAATACTCAGAAAATTTGATGATCAAATAGGAGAAGAGAGAGTTGAGGAGAAGTAGAATTATTAGAGTCCATTCTAATATTGCATAGATAAGAATAAGTGTGATCTTGTTGGTATTTTTATGTAACATGGTTGCAAATTTGTTAGCAGCCATTTATGCTGATCAAAGGAAAATACACAACAACAACAACAACAAAATTAGATTTGTTTTAGAGGCACAGTGGAAGAGCTAATTCAAGAATCAGAGAGAGAGAGAGAGAGTGAAAGAGAGGGAAAATGGTTTAATTAGACTGATTAGACAGAAACGGAGGCCAAATGAGAACTGAATCTGTAAAAAAGAATTATTATAAAGATGGAAGAAAAAGAAACAAATAAATAAATGAAAGAAAAAAAAAATGTATATGAAAGCATTTTGACAAAATTTAATCTAAGCTTTGCACATTCAGCAGCTAACATTTGCTGGATTCTTGTTCTTATACTGATTTATTTATTTAATTATTTTGATAATCATTTTCTTTATCTTATTAGTTTACAAGAAGAAACAACTTTTATCTTGAACACGAATTAAACTTTCATGTTCTTTGTAGAAATACATTATGAAAATATAAAAGTAGGAAAAGAGCTTCTTTACTTTCTCTTTTCTTTGTGCATGAAAATACATTAATAGGAAAAGTATTTTTTATGGTTCTCATTCAATGTTTAATATCTGCGTAGGGGTTTGACTATATCTGATTTCAAGCCGAATAATCTTATATTACGTGGCAAATTGCTCACTAATAAAGACAACTTCATATTTAAAACTTGACTCGGAGATATTTGGTTAATGATGATAGAGTACATACCACTCCATCATAATTATTACTATACCTGTTAATCGAGCCGGGCTGACCCGTTTTCAGCCCGTTTCAACCCGGGTCAGCCTGTTTCAGCCTGCTGCTATAGCATATAGGGTGGGCTGGGACGAGTTGGACGGGAAGCGGGTTTTAGACGAACACATTTTGGATACCGATGCACCGGAACCCGCTAAGCCCGTTATCCCGTTAACGGGCTACAACCCGGTTCACCCCGTTAATGCCTGTTAATGGGTTAAATTTTAATTTGTGTACCGTTGCTAACAAAATTTAATTAAATTTTTTTTTACCACAACCCGGTCCGACCCGTTTAAGCCCAAACACGTACGGGCCCAATAAAACCCGCAAAAACACAACCCGCTAATTCAGCCTGCTAACAGCCCGGAACGATAACCGTACAAACTAATTTTTTTTGTACTGCCCGTCCCAACCCGCCCGTTAAACACCTATAATTATTACTCATTATTTATTTATTTATTTGGTGGAAATGAGCTTCTTTACTTTGTCTAATAATAAATTTAATATCTGAAAAAAGAACTCCTTTTCTTTAACATAGTGCAGCCTTGGATCCGAAATATCTCTTAAAACCTTTTGCTTTGCCGCTCCACTCTGTTTTTCGGGCATCGAATGAAAAGGGGCCCACTAAGCAAGAAAATGAAATGTGGGCCATTAGAAAAAGTTAGGTTGGGGCCCATAAAGCTGGATTTCATCATAATATGTGTCGCACGCCCTTTTGCTTTTTTAGTCTGCCAGTTATCAGATAGTGGTGTATGTGCTAATTTTTAGGCAATGTTTATAATTTATGCATTAGTTTTGAATTTTATTTATTCCTTTTCACACTTTAGCCATAACATATGACTATAATATTGTTTGGTATGTTTACATAAATAGCCGTTCCAATTTATTGTTTACTTTTTCTAGACGGTATACATAAATTATACATGTTATACACATATATTATATATTTGTCGTTTTTTTTTTAATTTAAGTAGTTGAGTAAACGACTATTTAAATTGATTTTTCATATTATTTTATGGATATGTATGATCCGATCTGATTTGAGAAAGTACGGTACAAAGACTAACAACCACGACATCCTCCCTCCAACTTTGTTTGATATTATTTTTTTATATTCGTTCCGAAAAGAATGACATATTTCAATATTTTTGTATTGAGAAGTTTTAGTAGCCATACAAATATTAGGACATAGTTAACTTTAAGATCACAAATTTCAAAATTCATCCTTTTTCTATTAAATTTTATAGCAAATCTAACTACGACAAGCAAAGTAAAAAAGAAATAAACAGTCATTCTTCTTATTTTTAGATTTTATTTTTTAACAGAACAATGAGAATATAATGCACTATTGTAAACTTAATAAACCAAATCATCATTGATGAATTAATGCATGAATTCATTGTCACACGTATCAGTTTTTCCTTATAAGCAAACACTCATTCTTATTATTAAAGTCTCCTCAACTGTATTTAATTCTATATAAGCTCAATGTTTCATTGGACAGAAAGAAAAAAAAAACCGGAAAATTGTCTTTCTTTTGTTATCTTTTCAGAATAAATATAAATATATTTTCCCTTAAATGATATGATTGCTAGCAATGTCTACCTTGTATAGTTTTAACGGATGAAGAATATATTTGAATCACTTAAATTATATTAAGGGTATCGTATTTTTCATATAGAAAATATAATAGAGATAAAATTGATGGTTTTCGCATAATAAAGGGATAAATAAATTTGACCATTGAGTGAACATACATTCCGAAAAAGAATTGTTAATTCTTAAGCCACTTAGTTCCAATAAATTGCTGTTTTGGCCCACGTCATTTCAATAGTCTTCACTTTTAGACTATTTCTAAATTAGCCAACAATAAAAGCAGTCTAAAAGCCTTTTACGCTCCGTCCGATAATATTTAGATTATTTCGCGTGGCTATTAAGGCATCTCCCAAAAAAGTTCCTCTTTCAAAAAAAAAAAAAAAAAAAAACAGTAAAAGTATCAACTTTTATAGTCCTTGTTTGCTGGATTAATTTCACGTTTGATCACTGAATTTTAGTGAATTTTTTTCTCATATCAATATTGTAAAAAGAAAAAAAAACTTAATTTACGAGTTGCATCCAAAACCAAATTGGTAGTTCTTTAACAAATTCAAATCAAAGATCTCTCATGACAGTGTGAAGAAGAACCATATACTATTAGGCAATTAATACATGAATAATTATAGCAAAACTTATAAAAGTTTAATAACAAAAAAAAATAAAAAATATAGCAAAACTTGGGACACTAAACTTATTCCAAATGATGGAAAACACAATCCAGGTTCTTGGTCATAAAGTTGAAATATTAAGCAAATATTGATTAAGTAACGTTTGTTGGCTTCTTGGTTATTATCCTGTATTTGTAAATAATAATTTTGGAAAATAAAACGGTAGCGTATAAACATAAATATAAATGAAACAATAAATAATTCGAGCCCACTGAATTCACAGTGTTTCCTTAAGGAATTTAATCCCCTCCTAGTACCCAAGGTTATGGATTATTTCCTCACATGATAGAACGAATTACACACTGGTGTAGCGGTAACTGGTGTGGCGGTACTTCAAACCCCAGTGTTTCAGCGAACACAAAGTTCGACAGCAAATCACACTTACGGATGCTTTGTTTGTAGTTTAAAAATAATGCAGAATAAGGGAGGATAACTCAGAAATCGAATGGAAATTCTGAGAGGAAGGAATGCAATGTATAGCCGATGAGTTCGTACTGAAGAGGATATCAACGTTTTTCAGTTGGTATTTTTCTCTCCAACTGCTGCTCATATTTATAGTAGTCAGTTGAGAGTCCCGTCACCCTCCATGGTGGAGGATGCAGTTACTGGGTGGGAGGAGCACTTGGCCATGGTGGGAGGAGCACTAGGCGGCTGCAGTTGCAACGCAATACACGGATTGGAAAACATCCATTACAAATACGGATTATATCACGTTAATATTCACTATTAACAAATAAATTTGGTCCAAAAATTAATCAATCAATCGATCATTTGATCAAATCCAAATCCGAAGCCAAAGCCGAAGCCGTAGCCGAAGCCGAAGCTGAGCCGAGCCGAGCCGAGCTGAGCGAGTGACGACGTCGACAACGCGAGGCTTGCCTTCTTCCTAACTCTTTAAGAGCTACATGAAGTGCATTTGTATATAAACCCACCAAAATTCTTATCCTCTACCAATAAGGGACAATGTCTCATTAAAAAGAGAGGGAAACTTAAAATTTTACTCAAAATTTTATTTTTTCTCCATTTCCCATTCACCCTCTTTTTAATATCTTTCCATATTAAAATATAAAACTCAACAATCCCCCACATGAATGGGAATGGCTATATCACGGAAGTATGCATGAAAAACTTGTGTGATTCGCAAGCAAGGATTAATTGCATCTGGATAAGTAGGTTTCCCTTTGAACTTTCCGTAGTAAACTTATGTCGGATATACTCGGTCAAACGGTAGATTTGACATCTTTGAACCGTCGAACTTTAGTGTATACTTAGACAACCATAAGTCACACAATCAATCCTTAACCGTCTTTGGTTCTCATTGTTGTGTTCGTTTCAGCCATGAACACCGCCTGGTTTCATAAGTGCGTAGAGAATTGGCCTTGCAGAATTCTCCTTGAAGCGGCAAACACTTCACACTTATATAGGTGATTCCTAAATGTGTCATCCTGTAGATACACTATTTTATATAACACGTATCAAATTTAGAAATCATTAAAAAGCCTTAATGCTTTATCCTTGGTACTGAACATTGTGTCATCACGAGAATGGACCAAAATATTTTTGGTGACAATGTTAAACCGTTATTAATGACTTTGTTTGATCTCCTTGAACCTAGATCTTGGGATCTCCAGTCTTCTAGGTAGAGTTACCGCCACAATGACTTGTTCTCGGCCATAGTCCCATCGCCCTGGATGATTTCTCAACTACCTCTCTAGTTAGGCCTTTTGTAAGTGGATCCGACACATTATCACTTGACTTTACATAGTAAATTGTGATAATTCCTCTAGAGAGTAATTGCCTAATGGGTTTTATGTCTTCGTCGTATATGACGAGATTTACCGTTATACATAACGCTTCCAGCCCTTCCAATTGCCGCTTGGCTATCGCAATGTATGCATATTGGTGCCAACGGTTTGGGCCAAAATGGAATGTCTTCTAAGAAATTTCGGAGCCATTCAGGTTCTTCACCGGCTTTATCTAAGGCTGTGAACTCAGCCTCCATTGTAGAGCGGGCAATACAAGTTTGTTTGAATGATTTTCAAGATACCGCTCCTCCACCAATAGTGAATACATATCCACTTGTGAACTTCAAATCAGTTGAACCGGTGATCCAATTTGTATCACAATATCCTTCAATCACCGCAGGATATTTACTGTAGTGCAAATCAAAGTTTTGGGTATGTTCTAAATATCCCAAAACTCGTTTCATGGCCATCCAATGAGATTGACACGGATTGCTCGTGTAACGACTCAGTTTACTTATAACACAAGCTATATCTGGTCGTGTACAATTCATGATGTATATTAAGCATCCCAACACACGAGCATAATCCAATTGTGATATGTTTTGGCCTTTGTTCTTTGCTAATGCAAGATTCACGTCAATTGGAGTCTTTGCAACTTTAAAGCCTAAGTGCTTGAATTTTTCAAGTACTGTCTTAATATAATGAGATTGTGACAATTCCAAACCTTGAGGAGTCTTTTGGATCTTAATCCCCAGAATTAAATCCGCAACTCCCAAGTCCTTCATATCAAACTTGCTAGTTAGCATACGTTTAGTCGCATTTATGTTGGCAGTGTCATTACTCATTATCAACATATCATGCAAACAATGACTATGTGATTTGTAAAATTTTTAATGTACACACATTTATCACATTCATTTATCTTAAAACCATTTGACAATATTGTTTGGTCAAATTTCGCATGCCATTGTTTGGGTGCTTGTTTTAGTCCGTAGAGGAACTTAACAAATCTACATACCTTATTTTCTTTACCTGGAACCACAAACCCTTCAGGTTGTTCCATGTAGATTTCTTCCAACAAATCTCCATTTAAGAAGGTTGTCTTTACGTCCATTTGATGAATTTCAAGACCATAAACTGTAGCTATAGCTACTAGCAGTCGTATGGACGTAATTCTCATCACCAGAGAATATGTATCAAATTAGTCAAGACCTTCTCGTTGTCTATACCTTTTGACAACAAGTCTTGCCTTAAATTTATCAATAGTGCCATCATCTTTTATTTTTCTTTTAAAAATCCATTTACAACCCAAAGGTTTATTTCCCGGAGGAAGATCAACCAATTCCCATGTATGGTTGTTCAATATGGATTCTATTTCACTATTGATTGCCTCTTTTCAGAATAATAATTCCGAAGAAGACATAGCTTCTTTGAATGTTATAGGCTCATTTTCCAATAAGAAAGTCACAAAATCTGATTCAAACGAAGTAGACGTTCTTTGACGTTTACTCCATCTTGGATTCTCCTGATTAAATGTACTTTCTTTTGTTTCTTCCCGAGGTCGTTTATATCCCTCACCAATCGACTCGCATTCCTTTTTATACGGATATATATTTTCAAAGAACTCAGCATTATCTGATTCTATAACCGTATTATTATGAATGTCGGGATTTT
>MU704009.1:0-10004 GCA_026770625.1 Nicotiana glauca
CAATATATCTTGAATTTATAATATAATCCAAATTATTTCATGAATTTAATTTCAATAAAATTTATATGCCTACAATTATAACAACTGAACTTCAGCTCTTATTTCTTTAGATTAATCTCTAACTCCAAATGCTAACTTCAACTGAACTTTTTACTATATGTGCATCAAGGACTTCAATCACCTCGTGCTAAGTTTTTATAAGCTAGAATTGTTTTCACTCCTCCCTCAAACATAATAATTTATTAGTTACGATTCCACTTTGATCAGCCAAATATATTTAAAGCAGTACAACTCACATACTGCAAAGGACATATTAGCAAAAGGACCGCTAAGTACGTTGCCAATATACATTTGTAACCTTTTCCGGGTTATTCCTATTTTCTATTTCATCAATTCCATTCCCTTAATGATATTTGCCTAATCTTTTGACAAATAAGCTATATGCTGCTAACATGAAGTGATGTAAGTGTAGCATGAACGGTTACAAAGTTTTATGTCAAATCCACTAATTAATGATGAGGTAGATAATAATAAATTTTCAAGAAAAAACATATGATGTAGAGCTTTCAGATAAACAGATAATGGTAACACACCCAATGGAGAATGAATACCGAAACGATCAAGTTTCTTTTTCTCGAATGATAGGGAGTGCAAGTTCTATGTGGCACAAAATATTCTTTTGCCCTCGATTACAGCTACTGTGTTATTCGACTAATTCCTAGTGTTGTGAAGAGCGTGAAACTAGAAAAAATGATATGCCTTTTTGCGCTTGAAGCGTGAAGCGAGAAGCGAAGCGCGCGCTTTCTTTGAATAAATAATTTTTTTTTAAAACCAACCATAATTTTTAAGGTTCTATAAAATCAACAGCAAAGCTCAGGTTAACTTTTCTAGAATGCTAATGGGTGTTCTAGGATCAACACAATTACTTTATTGTTCTTGCTAAATACTACTTTCTCGTTCTAGCGATAGGCTCAACTGTTGATATACTGGAATGTTATCCTAGAAATTTGTCTAAGAGGCAGAAAGAGTAGCCAAATCGCAAGTACAATGGAGGCCAAAAACCAAGAGGGCGAAATAGTTCAGCAAACAAAACAGGGATTATGAAAATATGAAATGAAGAGTTATTAGTAAAACCAACTGAACATTATAATAAAACTCAAGTCTGAGCTTTACAAAGGGATTATTTAACTTTCGTTCTTAAAATGAAAGAGAGATTAAGATGACTTTTTTCTTCCTTACAGTTTATATAGAAAAAATATTGTAAAGAAATAATTTATTAAATATAAAGCAAAAAAAAAAATTTGGGCAGCATTCCACTGCAATTTTAAGGTATGAAAGTTTGAAATAAAAAGAACAAGAAGAAGGAGGAGGAGGAGGAGAAGAAGAATTGGCAGCATTTCATCGCTATTTTGAGCATTGAAACAGTGAAACGAAGAGATGAAGAAGAACAAGAAGAGGAAGAGGAAGAGGAAGAAGACGAAAAAGGGGGAAGAGGAGGAGGAGGAGGAAGAGGAGGGCACATACCTGGGCTAATGGGAACCCTAGTCGCTGTGTTGCTTTGTTGCGCGATGAAGTTTTGAAAAAAGATATAGCTTTTTTATTTTTATTGTGGGCAGTCACTTAAAAGGCTGAAACGCTCATTGTAGTTGCTTCTCGCTTCTGTCGCGTTTCTCGAATTTTTGGCAGAAGCGCAGACTTCTTTTTACCTGTTGCGCTTTACAACATAGAAGCGACTTTGTGGCCGTCTCACTTCGATTCTTACTTTAAGTGCTGAAGCAAGTCCACTTCACAATGCTACTAATCCCTAATAACTAAAATAGCATAGTATTTATAGTCTAACTCAAGTATGTTAGTTAATCTATTTCATCAAAAGAGTAAGCCTATAAAGCAATAAATTTGTGCCAACTATTGCAGTAAGTGTTGGAGGTCCAGTAGCACTTGCACTTGCACTTTGGGTGTTCATTAATAGATTTAGCTGGTGCTAAGAGAAAGATGACTTGATATAAAGGTGATAAAATCGTAGAATTTGTGTATATAAATTTATTTTCTTTTCCCATTATGCCAAATAAAACTGTGAGCAATTCCAATAATGCTTTGCAAGTTAAATATTTAAATTAGGAAATTAGAAGTAAAATTTTTACTAAACAGAAAGAGAAAAGCATCAAGCGATGTATTAAAACAAAGTGTTTTAATCAGTAAAAAGTAATTTTTTTAAATATAACACTAAATAGGTGTTGTGATGCTACAAATAAAAGTAACTACATTTATTACTATATCTGAAGCTTGGTAAAAAAAGTTTAACATATTGATAGCATTCTCAATATATTCATTCTTGCACCAGAAAGATAATAATATAAGTCACCTGTATATATCTAATCATACTGATTGACTCGGCTATGCTTTTAAAGCTCCTAACATCAAAATGCTAAACAACCAAAACCATACAATAACAGGTACTGTTAGAAATAGAAACCAAAAAACCAATAACACTAAGGTCTAGAATATGAGATTATCTTGAGTTTCTTCAGTCAAATTGAGACTAAAAATTTAGAATCACATGGAATTTTTGTGAAATCACAGTGTCAACTAAGCATGTTACATACAAATGTTATCCAGCTGTAAAATGTTAAAGTTAAATGTCTAAATTAAGAAATTAGAAATATAATATTTGCCACTAAGAGTCCTAGAGATGTTAAGACTCCGTATAAGGTATAATACAACTTAGATGATTGAAGTTGCAATAGCTTTATGTCTGTTGGTATCGAGGATTTTGAGAAAATCCAACATAAGTTGTTATTTATAGGTTAAAATTTGGTTTGTGATAATTAAGCTAACCTCTTGTCGCAGCGATATATTCCAACTATAGTAGTATCAAAAAACCAGAGGCAAAACTGGACTTAACATCATTCAGAAATAACAGCAAGATGTAATGACCCGACCGGTCGTTTTGAGCTCTAGCATATCGTTTAACAGTTTAAGGCCATGAGCAGCTTCATTTCAGGTAATATGACTTGTATGCGTGGTTGGAATTAAATTTTGGGAAGTTCGGAGTTAACTTGGAGAGGAAATTCTCATTTAAGATCAGATTTTTTAAGTAAACAACCTCAGAATCAGGATTCAAAGGTTCCAGCAGGTTTGTATAATGATTTTGAACTTGGGTGTATGTTCGGGTCGGATTTTGGATGAACCGGGAGCATTTTGGCGCCTATTACGGAAGTTAGTATTTTTGGAAGGAATTTTATAAGTTTGGGTTGAAGTATATTTCGGTGTTATCAATGTCCGTTTGGGATTTCGAATATGGGAATAGCTCCGTATGGTGATATTGGAGTTGGGAGCACGATCAGAAGTGAATTTGGAGTCCGTGGAGCATTTTGGAGCTATTTGGCTAAAGATAGAAATTTGAAGGTTTTTGAGAGGCTTGACCGGAGGTGGAATTTGTGATATCGGGGTCGGAATTCGATTCCGGAAGTTTGAGTTGGTCCGTAATGTCGAATATGACTTTGCAAAATTTGAGGTTAATCGGACGTGATTTGATAGGTTTAAACATCGAAAGTAGAAGTTTAAAATTCTAAAATTCATAAATCTTGGATTTGAGGTCGATTCGTGGTTTTAGCATTTTTTGATATGATTTGAGGCCTCGAGCAAGTCCGTAATGTATTTTGGGACTAGTTGGCATGATTGGTTGGGGTCCCAGAGGCCTCGGATGGATTCCGGGTAGTTAACGGATTGAAAATAGAATTTTGGAAAGACTGAAGTTGCTGGTATCTAGTATAACGGCACTTGCGAGGGTTTGGCCACAGGTGCGGAGCCGCAAAAGTGGCTAGAAGGGCGCAGATACGGTTTGGGGTCAGGAGTGAAGAGACCGCAGATGCGGTCGTGAGGCTGCAGAAGCGGGATCGCGTCTGCGTTAGGAAGGTTGTAGAAGCGGAAAAAGGTGCCCAGAGGAAACCGCAGAAGCGGAAGGCTGGCCCGCACCTATGGAATCATAGAAGCGGTCATAAGAGCGCAGGTGCGGAAAGTGCTGAAGGTAGTGGCTCTTTTAAAAATTGGAGGTTTGGTTATTTGCCCGTATTTTTCATTTGGTGTGGACGATTTTGGAGAGCTTCAAGTGGGATTTTCATCATCAATGATAAGGTAAGTTAATCCCATACATCTTGAGTTAAATATATCGATTATGTATAGATTTTAGTATGTAAATGGGTAGAAACTTGGGGTGTTAGGGAAGACCTAGAAAATTGATATTCTTGGAATTTGATGACGATTTTGAGTAAGAAATTCAGAGTAAATTATATATTTGAGTTCGTGAGGTTATGGATAAAGTTTATTTTCGAAAAATTTAGGAATCGGGGCAAGTGGGCCCGAGGGCAATTTTGTTAACTTTTCGATCGGGGTTAGAGATTGTTATAAAACAGATAGTAGTGAGTAATTGAATATGTATTTATGGATTTGCATAATTAATGGCTAGTTTCGGATCATTGTGCATCGATGGGAGTCTTCGGAAGGGTGAGGAATGCCGATTATGGATCTTCGGAGCAAGTTGAGTCTCCTTTCTAACTTTGTAAGAGGGAATTATCCCCATAAGTGAGTTAATTGATTACGTGCTCCTATTTGTGCGGCTATGAACGCACGAGATGACGAGAGTCCGTGCGTCTACTATTATTCTATTATCTGGATAGTCTAGGACCAAAAAGCATGTTGTACTTAGATTATTTGTAAACTTATTGACAACTTGAATTGCTTAAATCATATCGAATCAGTAAATGAATTTCAAAAAGGATTGAACTTCACTTTTCTTAAATCATTAAAGGAAAATTGGCTTTTATTGTAATAAATATTTTACGATAAACCCTTAATTGGTTGTTTGACTGTTTGTATATATATGTGCCCACGTCGCATGTATGATTTGCGAGTGGGATATTTATTTATTTAATATTGACTGTGTCGCATATATGATATGCGAGCGGGATAATAGACGCATCTATGGTTCGCGCCGTTTGACCCTCGGTGGTGCACGGTTTATTTTCTGTTAGATCGGGTCATACGTTCTTGACATAATTTGCGCAAGCTTGTATTGCTGCCTTAAACTTATTAAAGTTGTTATTGCCTTTTTCTGACTTGAGAATATTTGTATAAATAATGTAAACAGATTTTGGAAAATTTCCTATAAAAAAAAATAATTGTTTACTTGTTTCATGCTATTGGATTAAAAATCATATTTAGAAAAATTCACGATTTAACATATTATTGATATAATATTATTAGACCACTAGTAAGTGTCGAAGTCGACCATCTCGTCTCTACTTCTTCGAGATTAGACGGGATACTCATAGAGTACACATTATTTTCGTACTCATACTATATTTTTGTGCATTTTTGTTGCACAGACATATGTACCTCTAGTGCCCTAATGGGCACATGGTTGATACGGAGACTTAGGTGAGCTATGTTTTCTCGAGGTGGCCCGCAAGCAGTAGAGTTTTTTTCAGTTATTTGTATTTATTTTCTATCAAATATTGTACTCAGGACAGTTATTGTATTTTATTTCCTTCTAAATAAATGCTTATGCACTTGTGATACTGGGTCCTGGGATGCTTATTGGGTAACTTGTATTTACTTCCAAACATTATTTTATTTACATTGTAAAGATTGTGTTTTACTAGAAACATTGAAGGCAAATCTTGGTTTTCAAAATTGACAAAATGAGAATTTAATCAATTAATTTGGTTAGCTTGTCTTACAGCAGTGTCCTACGCCATCACGACCCTTAGTGGATTTTAGATTACGACAACATGGAATAAGAGCACTAGGTTCCTATGGTCTCACGAGTCATGAGCAAGTCTAGTAAAGTCTCGTGGACCGGTATGGAGACGTCTGTACTTATCCTCGGGAGGCTGCAGGACTGTTAGGAGTACTTCCCTTCTTGATTCCTTATCGTGCGAATTTGATCCTTGGAGGCGTATTCCTTTAATTCATTCCTATTCAATCATGTGCGACGCGAATCGCTTCTTATAAATAGAGAATTGAAGAATTTCTATAGTACTACCGATGTAGTGCGGGGTATTTATCCCCGTATAGTTGACTGAGCTATTATCGTCGCTGTCACGATCCGAATTTTCCCACCCTCGGAGTCATGATGACGCCTACTAATGGGAGCTAGGAAAGCCAATTATCAAATACATCTTTAGCGAACATCGACAATATTAACAACAATAAAGCATTTAACAATAAAGCAGAAGTCTCAAATATAATTTACTAAAAGAAAATGCGGAAGTTTAACAAATCCTCTACCCAAGACTGGTGTTACAATACTTACGAACGTCTAGAGAATAATAAATACAAGGTTTGAATGAAACATAAACTGTCTGCTTCGGTACAATGATAACAAACTAAATAAAATAGAAAGGACTCTGGGCCTACGGATGTCAGCAAGGCTACCTCGAGTGTCCCTGTACTGGAAGCTCGCTCCCAGAATAATACTGCTACTCAAATGCTGCTCCAACACCTGGATTTGTGCAAAAAGATGCACAGAGTGTAGCATCAGCACAACCGACTCCATGTGCTGGTAAGTTCCTGGCCTAGCCCCGGCGAAGTAGTGACGAGGCTAGACCAGACTACCAGGTAAACCTGTGCGGATATGTATACAAGTACAACAAACTAATAGCGGAAAGTAAACAATTAAAACTAGAAGGGGAACATGCTTATGGGGTAGCAGATAAAACAAAATATAAAGAATAACAAGGAAACTACATCTGATTTCTTCTAACACAGAATAAGGAAAAACAAACTACTTTCACTTGTTTCAATTTCCTCTCGTTGCAGGCGTGCAACTCGATCCCATTTATCAAAATATCACGTGGTAGGCATACCACTCGATCCCATTTCATAATATCACGTGGTAGGCGTACCACTCTCTCCTATTTCATAATATCACGTGGTAGGCGTACCACTCGCTCCCATTTCAGCATATATAAGTGGTCGGCGTGCCACACGATTCCATTTCATAATATGTAAGTGGTCGGCGTGCCACACGATCCCATTTCATAATATATAAGAGGTCGGCGTGCCACACGATCCCATTTCATAATATATAAGTGGTCGGCGTGCCACACGATCCCATTTCTTTCAACGCATTACACAAAATAATCCCGGTAAGGGAACAAGATAATATTATAAACTATCCCGGCAAGAGAGATCCAACTATAACCAAACTTATTCAATTTCTACTTAACATATTTAAATCAATGCTCAGTCTCAACAATTACCGGATCAGTGTTTAAATTTTTCCAACCAAGTCCTCATAAACAACAATTAAGTATTCGATAGTTTAGCAATTCAGGACTCACGGTCATGCTCGACACTAGTGTATAGATACTCGTCACCATGCCTATACACCGTAATCGACAAATAGCAATTAGAAAATAAGAATCTACTCCTATTCCCTCAAGCCAAAGTTAGACCAAACACTTACCTCGGTCCAAAGAATAGCAATCAATCCTCAATTACCGCCTTTCCTCTACAATCAGACTCCGAAACTATGATATCTAGGCATAATTAATTCAATAGTATCAATAAAGACTCAATGGCAACATCCCATAGCCTAGATATGAATTTTCTAGCATTCTTCCAAAATTATCAAAATTCGACACCGGGCCCACATAGTCCAAACACGAGGTTCGGACCAAAACCCAATCACCCATAACCCTACGAGTTCAAATATATAATTTGTTTCAAGATTCGACCCCAAATTGAGGTTGAATCACCCAAAATTCTCAAAATCCTAGCTCTACCAAAAACCCCTAATTTCTAATTTGATTTCATGATTTAGGTCTAGTATTTCAGTAATTAATGAAAAAGAGTGAAGGAATTAGGTGGGAAATTACTTACCCAAAGACTTTGGTAAAGAAGAGATTCAAAAATCACCCCTAGAGCTTGGGGAAGACAAGTTTTATGAAAGAATGGGAATAATCCCGTAATGAATCTGTTTTGAACTTTAAAAATCACTGGGCGAATTTGCCCTTCACGTTCGCGGGAAAGGGGCCGCGTTCGCGAAAGGTAAACTGGGCAAGTCATCGCGATCGCGTGGAAGTAAACGCGAGCGCGTAGAGGAAAAATGCTAGGGGGTCCAAGATTGGCCTACGCGAACGCGATGGAGGAAATAGCAAACCATCACGATTGCGATGGCCATAACGCGAACGCGAAGAAGGGAAATACTGGGGCCCTGAATTGGCTTATGTGTTCGTGAGGATTGTGATGGGAACGTGAAGAAGGGGACCTGGAAACATCGCGAACGCGTGCTGAAGGACGCGAACACGAAGAAGAGGATGTCTGTGCAAAAATTGCAGAAAATCTGATATCATCCTAAGTCCAAAATCACTTCGAACACCTCCGAAAACACACCCGAGCCCTCAGGTCTCCTAACCAATCATACACACTAACTCAAAAACATCTTACGGACTTACTCGAGCGATCAAATCGCCAAAACAACATCAAAATCAATGAATCAAACCTCAAAATCATCATTTTTCATTCTAACTTCATAAACTTCAAACTTTAGCTATTTAGGTCCGAAATACGCCAAATAACGTCCGATTTCCACCAAACTTTGCAGAAAGTGCTTAACACATATTTAAGACTTGTACCGGGTGTCGGAACAAAAATACAAGCCCGATAACACAGTCTTTTAATCAATATTTATTTCCATTTTCCTTAATAATTTCAGAAAGATAATTTCACAGAAAAATTCTTTTACTCGGGTTCTAGACCTCGAATTTTGACTCCGGGCACATGCCCGAGTCCCATATTTTTCTACAGACCCTCCGGAATCGTCAAATCACGGGTCTGGGTCCGTTTACCAAAAATATTGACCGAAGTCAACTTTAGTCATTTTAAAGCTACTTTTTGAAATTTTTCATAGAATTTAACATATAATCTTTCCGGCTACGCGCCGGACTGCGCACGCAAATTGTGGCAACTAAAAATGAGGTTTTCAAGGCCTCGAAAGCACAAAAAGAGAGAGAAATACGGTGATGACCCTTTGGTTCGTCACATTCTCCACCTCTAAAACAACCGTTCATCCTCGAATGGACAAAAGAAAGAAGTACCCGAGTCAGGAAATAGATGAGTATAACGACTCCACATATCAGATTCGGACTCCCAGGTCGATGCCTCAGGGGGCTGACCTCTCCACTGGACACGCACTGAAGGAAAACTCTTCGACCTCAACTATCGAACCTGCCGGTCTAGAATAGCTACCGGCTCCTCCTCGTAAGACAGATCCTTGTCCAACTGGACAGTACTGAAATCTAACAAGTGGGTTGGATCGCCGTGATACCTCCGAAGCATGGACACATGAAACACTGGATGCACGATTGACAAACTAGGTGGAAAGTCAAGTTTGTAAGCCACCTCTCCCACACGATCGATAATCTCAAATTGGCCAATGAATCTAGGGCTAAGCTTGCCCTTCTTCCCAAATCTCATCACACCCTTCATAGGCAATACACGGAGCAATAATCTGTAACGCCCCGACCGGTCGTTTTGAGTACTGGCGCTCCATTCAGCAGTCGGAGGCCATGAACAGCTTCATTTCAGGTATTATGACTTGTACACATGGTCAGAATTTGATTTCGGGAAATTCAGAGTTGATTTGGAAAGAGAATTCTCATTTCGGAAGCTTAAAATTGAAAGAATGAGCTAGGATTTGAATTTCAAGTAAATGACCTCGGAATCAGGATCTGAAGGTTCCAACAGGTTTGTATGATGATTTCGGACTTGGGCGTATGCCCGGATTGGGTTTTGAATAACCCGGGAGCGTTTTGGCGCCTATTGTGGAAGTTAGCATTTTAGAAGAAATTCCATAAGTTTGGTTTGAAGTTAATATTGGTGTTATCAACGTCCGTTTGGAATTCCGAGACCGTGAATATCTCCGTATAGTGATTCTGGAGTTGGGGGCACGATCGGAAGTGAATTCGGAGGTCCATAGACCATTTTGAAGCCATTTGGCT
>MU704012.1:7710-52883 GCA_026770625.1 Nicotiana glauca
TCAGTTTAATTTAGTCTCACATGTTTAAGTTTGTGCATCTCTTTATAGTCAGACTTCCCCTTTCAAAATAACCTTAATTTTGGGGGTTTTATTTCCTATGAATCTATTTTGATTCTTTCTTTGACGGATTTAGACCTATTTTTCTGACTGAATTCAATACTGAGTTTGAATTCATAACTCCTTGATTTACTATATGATCAATTGATTTTACTCTTACCTTATTTACCTAAACCGAGTATTTTAAATTCCCCATGTATTTACCCTGTATTACCCAATGTGTTCCTGATCTTCTTTCCTTAAATAAACTCTGCTCTTTTATTACTCTAGTTCGACTCCTTAATTAAAGGAAGTCCTTTCCCCTGATTGATTCTGATTGGTATTGAATTATATTTTTGCCTTACTTACCACATGTTTTCAAAACTATAAAAACCCCACCCCTTTTACTTTACACACTCACAAACAATTACAAGTTCACACTGACTAAACTCTTTCTCCTCTTCTTTACTCTTCTCTGCTACTTGTTCTGTTGCTTGGGTTTAGCCGGCTGAAAGCCAAGGCTAAACTATAGGATTCTATCTNTTCTTACATTATGCAGTTAAACTTTAGCATGTTACATCCCTACCCCATAGTCCTATGTCTTTGATTCTGTTATGCTTGTATTAGTATTGTCCTGTACATCCCTTTCCCCAAGTCCCCGTGGCTTAATTCTGTTTGTTGGTACAAATGCTTCCATATCAATCCCTTTCCCCTTTGTGTGTGAGTATTGTTTTGGACTAGGTTGGCACTCTATTGCCATCCCTAGTTTAGAACCAAGTTGCCCTAAACCCATACTCTAATCAGTCCCATTCCCTTAACCCCTGTTATGTGTTGAGCTTGACTCAAATCTGGTGGTGTCCTAATAACTATTCAGGCCTAAGTCTGACTTTCTCAAGTCTGCTCTTATTTGTCCAAGCCATGTAAAGGGTTTGGGGTGTGACAGTCCCACTCATGACTGGGTATGACCATCCTTTGCTTTGGTCTTCCTCTAATCCCCTCACTTTACACTTATTATTAGTTCTTTAAGTCCTAACCCCCTGTGGTAAGCCATGCTTAGGGACCCTGGAGCTCCCTCGGAAATTGGATGCCTAAGGGCGAGTAATTCCACACATTGCACTACTCAATTCAATATCTAAGGTGTATGCATTGCCTGGGCTTCCTGAAAACCCTAGGAACTTTGAAACATTTTAAGAGAAGGCCTTGGAATCTGGAGCCCGGATTTGGTAAAATACATGTGTTGGACATTAAGGTTGCTTTGGGCTTCCTTGGGTCTTTTCTAGTTTTGATGTACTTTATTTAGTCTTTTCTCTCCTGTTTTGTAATAACTTTGTAATGAAACTCGGGGAATTTTAGTGAAAGGATATGGGAGGTGTTTATATTTTATTACATAAGTCAATGGGTAGAAATCATGCCTATAGGATTTTAATATTGCATATCACTTAGAAACTATGCCTATAGGATTTTGTATTGCAAGCATAATAGAGATCATGTCATAGGAACTGCATATGCATTTGGCAAAATGTAGGATAATTACGTTCATCTTTTATCAATGCTTTAAGAACCCCCCCTTTTAAAAAAAAATCGAAACGTAGATGTCATGCCTATAGGATTAATTGCAACTCGTCTGATCCGTTTAAATAACAGCAGTCTTGTCAATTGGTTCTTAACGTTTTTTAAGCAATGTTTTCAACAAAAACTCTTTTTTGTAAACCATGTGTGCTTTCAAACTCTGCAAATCTGCATTCTTTTCCATGAACAGTTTCTTTTTTTTTCTTAAATAGTTCGGCTTAAGCATTTTAATCAGTCTCTGAAACTGCCTTCTAAACAGTCCTGCAACCAACTTTTCTTTCTCAAAATACTTCTGCCTTTGAAATTCTTGCATAACTCGTTTGCATTTTCACTCAAACAGTCTGATGCTTTCAAAATCTGTTGATAAACTTACTGCAATCTATACTTTCCTTTAAAGCTCTTCTGCGTCTGACTACTTCTTCTAAAACCAGTATCTTCTAAATCATTCGCTCAAGGTATTTTGATTTCTAACAAACCGGACCCGAGGGGCTCAAAGTAGACTTAGTATCCAACGCTATGTGTTAAACTAATCTGTCCATTATCAGTTTTAATCTTAAGACCAAATCAGTAATTGCAAGTCATGCTAAACTAGTTGCTGTATGGCTTAAGGGGTTTTTATGTGCAGCCTTTGTATGTATGTTTTCTCCCCTTATGTGCTATTTGTTTTGATTGATGCCTTAGCATTTTTACCTTTAAACTCCATATATGCCCTCATCCCTTTTCTCCCCTTTTAGGATTAGAAGTCTAAATACACCGGGACTGATAGATTGGGGCAGGTAGTAGCATGCAATAAGTAGACGAGACTAAACACGCTTAAATACCTTAACGAGGTGGGAAGGGTAGAATATGGAGATGATGATAATGGTGCGCTAATATCTCGTGCAGAAATGACTTGCTGGATATTGCACCAACGTGATCCATATTATATTTAAACTTAGGACCTTCTCCCTTTATTCATATGGTATGATTTTTTTTTATAGAAATTTTATGTTTTCTTTCCAAAAAACATTTACATCTTTTCTCTCTTTCCTTTCAAAACTTTCAACTTATTTGTATTCCCTATATGCAAACCTTGTTTGTTTACTCTTACTCTTCTTAAAGTCACAACTAAGCATGGCTGGGAACCACACTACTGGATCTTGAGGGGTGCCTAACACCTTCGCCTCGAGATAATCTCAAGCCCATACCCGAACTCTGGTTTTCCTTCGAATCCTTTCTTTTCTCTAAAAAGTGTCCTAATGCACTATAATCATTAGGTGGCGACTCTTCAAATTCCATAACCCAGTTTCTCAAAAGGGAATAAGAGTTGTTTTGTCCATAATGTCGTAAACCTGATTCCGCCCCTTTAGGGGGTGAAAAAGGGGGCGTCGACAAGGATAGGGTTGCGCGCCGCAAAAATGATACATGATAAATGATATGGGTCGGGTTGCACGCTGCAACAGTGGTATTGTGGAGCGGGTTGGACACAGCAACAATGGTAATTATGGAGCGGGTTGCACGCCGCAATAGTTATTGATGCCATATGTTTTTATCTGAGTATTGATTCCTTGTTCATTGTGGATCTAAGCTGTTTTAGCTTGTTACTCTAGATTACTGTTAATAATGTATCTCCCCATAGCATGTTTCCCCTCCCATGTTGTTAATTACTTGGTATTCGATTTCTGCTGTATATTTATAACTGTACAGGATTATGTGGTGTCCAGTCTAGCCTCGACACTACTTCGCCGGGGTTAGGCTAGACACTTACCAGCACATGGGGTCGGTTGTGTTGATGCTACACTTCTGTGCATTTTTGCACAGGTCCAGGTTTTGAAGAGCAGCAACAGTAGTAGTGCAGGAGCAGGATTTCATTATCACGAGACTGAGGTAGCCTTGTAGGCGTCTGCAGGTCCGACGTCTCTTCCTTATGTTTTCTTTTTGACTGTTGCCTCATTGTTTCAAGACAGACAACAGTTATATTTCTTTCAGACCTTTGTATTTAGTTTATTCTTATAAGTTCGTGAGTAATGTGACACCAAATCTTGGGTAGAGGTTGTTTTTGACTATTCCGCGTTTTAATTCCTATTTATAAGACAGTCTTCCGCTATTGTTCTTAATAGAATTCATGTTCTATGTTGATGTTATAAACTGTTAAAATAATTGTTTAGTGATGAAAAGGTAATTAAGTTGCCTTGCCTAGCTACCACGAGTAGGCGCCATTACGACTCCGATGGTGGGAAATTCGGGTTGTGACAAGTTGGTATTAGAGCACTAGGTTACATAGGTCTCACAACTCACGGACAAACTTAGTAGAGTCTGAGGGGTAAGTACGGAAATGTCTGTACTTGTTCCCCAGAGTCTATTGAGTTAGAAAAAATCTCTAATTTGTTCTTTCTTGTCGTGCGATTTGGTTTCTCAAATGCTGATTGAATTTCTACTCTATTCTTTCGCAGATGGCGAGAACACGCGCTTCCTCATCCACCGATCAGCAGTTCGAGCCCCAGACAGCTCCCTCTATGGGCAGAGAATGTGGCCATGCTAGGGGCCGAGGTAGGGGCAGGGCCCAGCCACCAGCAACAACACCAGCGGCGGACCCTCAGGTTGGCCTTGACGAGGAGGTTCTAGCCCCATCCCAGACAGTTCCGGTGGGCCAAGCTCAGGTCCCAGAGGGGTTTATTTCTATCCCAGTCCTTCAGGATGCCTTGGTCCAGTTGGTTGGCCTCATGGAGAGTGTCACCTGAGCAGGATTGCTTCCTGCAACACCAACCATTTCCTAGGCTGGAGCAGGAGCCCAGACTCCTGCTGCACGTACTCCGGAGTAGGTAGCTCCCCAGACTCAGGTTCCACTAGTTCAGATAGCTACGGCAGTTCAGCCAGAGGTTATTGCATAGACCGGTGATAGAGCGGCTATGTCCGCAGATGCTTTGTGGAGGTTGGATAGATTTACCAAACTCTTCACTGCTACATTCAGTGGAGCTTCTTCTGATCACCCCCAAGACTTCTTATATAGCTGCCACGAGGTTCTTCGGAACATGGGCATTATGGAGTCCAATGGAGTTGATTTTGTGGCTTTTCATTTATCTGGATGTGCCAAGACTTGGTGGAGGAATTACTGTTCAGCCAAACCAGCAGGGTCGCCGCCTTTGACTTGGGATCAGTTCTCGGAGTTGTTTTTAGAGAAGTTCCTTCCCGTTACTCAGAGGGATGCTTATCGGAGGTAGTTTGAGCACCTCCAACAGGGGTCTATGACCGTCACTCAGTATGAGACCCGGTTTATCGATCTAGCTCGCCATGCCCTTGTCATCCTCCCTACTGAGAGGGTGAGGGTGAGGAGATTTATTAATTGTTTGATCCAGCCTATTCATCTTTAGATGGCCAGAGAGGTGGGTAGTGACATTACTTTTCAGGAGGCGACCAATGTGGCCCGGAGGATCGAGATGGTTCTACCACAGGGGGTGGTTATAGGGCAGACAAGAAGCCCCGTCACTCAGGTCGATTCGGTGGTGCCTCATCTGGAGGAAGGGATTCTTATGATAGGGTCTAGTCTTCCAGGCCTTTTCAGTCAGCCTTCCAGGCTTCACAGGGTGTCTCAGGTGATCGTGGTTTTTGTGGGCAGTATTCTGATCAGCAGCCCATCCGTGCACAGCCTCTTCAGAGTGTTCGTGGAGGTCATTCGGGCCGTCAGGGCCAGTCTTATCCTATATAGGGATGTTATGAGTGTGGTGAGTATGGTCACATCAGGAGAGCTTTCCTGAGATTGAGGGGTACACAGTCACAGTGACAAGGTCCTCGCCCCATGAGTCAGGCACTAGTTGACCCACAACCTGCCCAGCCAGCCAGGGGCGGGGGTAAGGTAAGGATCATAGAGGTGGTGGTCGAGACTGTAGAGGTGGAGGCTGTACCGCCAGAGGTAGGGGCCAGCCGGTGACCGACCGTCCCAGAGACATGGTTCAGGGAGGTGGGGCTGAGCCTCGGTTTTATGTTTTGCCAGCCAGGCTAGAGGCGGAGGCGTCAGATGCTATTTTTATAGGTACTATTCTAGTTTGCGATAGAGATGCGTCAGTGCTATTTGTCCCTGGGTCTACATATTCATACGTGTCTTCCTATTTCGCACCCTAACTGACTATGTCTAGTTATGCTTTGGCCATTCCTGTTTATGTATCTACACTGGTGGGTGACTCTATAGTAGTCGACCGGGTGCGTCGTTCCTGTATGGTTGTGTTCGAGGGTCTTGAGACTTGTGTTGATCTACTGCTATTATATATGGTAGATTTTTACGTTATATTAGGGATGGATTGGTTGTCCCCGTATCATGCCATCTTGGATTGCAACGCCAAGACGGTGAGCTTGGCCTTGCCAGAGTTACCCCGACTAGAGTGGAGAGGGACCTCAGGCCTTGCCACTCGTAGTGTTATTTCCTATGTTAAGGCTCGACGCATGGTCGAGAAGGGGTGTTAGCTTATCTGGTGTATGTTCGCGACTCTAGCGCAGAGGTTCCATCTATTGACTCTGTTCCTATTGTTCGAGAGTTCCCCGAGGTTTTCCCTTCAGACATGCCTTGTATATCGCCTGACAGGGATATTGATTTCTGTATTGATCTGGTTTCGGGCACGCAGCCTATTTCTATTCCGCCGTATCGTATGGCCCCGCCAGAGTTAAAAGAGTTAAAGGACCAGTTGCAGGATTTACTAGAGAAGGGTTTTATCAGGCCTAGTGTTTCTCCTTGGGGTGCGCCGGTGTTATTTGTTAAGAAGAAGGATGGTTCGATACGGATGTGTATTGATTACCGGCAGTTGAACAAGGTGACAATAAAGAACAAATATCCACTGCTGAGGATTGATGATTTGTTTGACCAGCTTCAGGGAGCAAGGGTGTTCTCAAAGATAGACTTGAGATCTGGCTACCACTAGCTGAGGATTAGGGCGTCTGATGTCCCTAAGACAGCATTCCGCACTCGGTATGGGCACTACGAGTTTTTAGTCATGTCATTTGGGTTGACCAATGGCCCAACAACATTTATGGAGTTGATGAACCGAGTGTTCAGGCCTTATATAGGCTTTTTCATGATAGTCTTTATAGATGATATCCTGGTGTACTCCCGCAGCCAGGAAGAGCACGAGCAGCACCTCAAAGTGGTTCTCCAGACTCTGAAGGATAGTCAGTTATATGCTAAGTTTTCGAAGTGCGAGTTCTGGTTGAGCTCGGTTGCATTTCTGGGTCATATTGTATCAGCAGAGGGTATTCACGTAGACCCAAAGAAGATTGAGGCAGTCAAGAATTGGACTCGACCAGCTTCAGTGACTAAGATTCGGAGTTTCTTGGGGTTAGCACGTTATTACCGTTGGTTCGTGGAGGTATTTTCATATATTGCAGCCCCTGTGACCAGATTGACCTAGAAGGGTGCCCATTTTAGATGGTCAAATGATTGTGAGGCGAGCTTTCACAAGCTCAAGACAGTTCCGACTACGGCACCGGTGTTAGTTTTGCCCACGGGTTCAGGGCCTTACACAATCTATTGTGATGCTTCCCGTATTAGGCTTGGGGCAGTATTGATGCAGGATGGAAAAGTTATTGCCTATGCCTCGATGCAGTTGAAGATCCATGAGAAGAATTATCCGGTTCATGACCTAGAGTTGGCAACGGTTGTTCATGCTTTGAAGGTTTGGAAGCATTATCTATATGGTGTGATGTGTGAGTTGTACACGGATCACAAGAACCTTCAGTACTTTTTCTAGCAGAAGGAGTTGAATGTGAGGCAGAGGAGGTGGTTAGAGTTGTTGAAAGATTATGATGTTACTATCTTGTATCACCCGGGTAAGGCCAATGTGGTGGCCGATGCGTTGAGTAGGAAGTCTGCCAACATGGGTAGTCTTGCTTATATACCGGTCAGCCAGAGACCGCTTGCTTTAGATATTCAAGCCTTGTCCAATCAATTTGTGAGATTATATATTTATGAGCTCAGCAGAGTATTGGCTTGCACGGTCACTCGTTGTTCTCTATTGGAGCGTATCCGTGATCGGCAGTTTGATGATCCCCATTTGTGTGTCCTGAGAGACACGGTGCAGCGTGGAGGTGCCACGAAGGTGACCTTAGGTAGTGATGGTGTTTTGAGATTGCAGGGGCGAGTTTGTGTGCCTAATGTTCATGGGATTCGAGAGTTGATCTTAGCGAAGGCCCATAGTTCTTAGTATTCTATTCACCCGAGCACCGCGAAGATGTATCAGGACTTGCGGCAACATTATTGGTAGCGTAGGATGAAAAAGGTCATTGTTGCGTATGTGGCTCGGTGCTTGAACTGTCAACAGGTCAAGTATGAGCATCAGAGGCCCGGTAGTTTATTTCAGAGGATTGAGCTACGCGAGTGGAAGTGGGAGAGGATTACCATGGACTTCATTACTGGACTTCCGTTGACTCGGAAGAAGTTTGATGCTATTTGGGTCATTACTGATAGGCTGACCAAGTCAGTGCATTTTATTCCAGTGGCAGTCTCCTATTCATCCGAGAGATTAGCTGAGAGTTATATCCGGGAGATTGTCTGCCTTCATGGGGTGCAGGTATCTGTCATTTCGGATCGGGGTACACAATTTACCTCGCGATTCTGGAGAGCAGTCCAGCAGGAGTTGGGCACCCAGGTTTAGTTGAGCACAATATTCCATCATGAGACGGACGGTCAGTCCGAGCGGACTCTTCAGATTTTGGAGGATATGCTCCGGGCTTGTGTCATTGACTTTGGAGGCTCGTGGGACCAGTTTTTTCCTTTAGCAGAATTTTCCTACAACAACAGCTACCAGTCTAGCATTCAGATGGCTCCATATGAGGTGTTGTATGGTAGGCGATGTCGGTCTCCAATCGGATGGTTTGAGCAAGGAGAGGCTCGGTTATTGGGTACAAACTTAGTTCAGGAGGCCTTAGATAAGGTCAAGATCATTCAGGAGAGGCTGTGTTCATCTCAGTCTAGGCAGAAGAGTTATGTAGACCGTAAGGTCCGAGATGTAGATTTTATGGTTGGTGAGCGGCTATTGCTCCGGGTGTCGCCTATGAAGGACGTGATGAGGTTTGGAAAGAAGGGCAAGCTTAGCCCTAGGTACATTGGTCCGTTTGAGATTCTTGATCGAGTGGGAGAGGTGGATTATAGACTTGCATTACTACCAAGCTTATCAGCTGTGCATCTAGTTTTTCATGTATCTATGCTTCGGAGGTATCACAGCGATCCTACACATGTGTTAGACTTCAGCACTGTCCAGTTGGACAAGGATTTATCTTATGAGGAGGAGCCGGTAGCTATTCTAGACCGGAAGGTTCGTCAGTTGAGATCTAGGAGTTTTACCTCTGTTCGTGTTCAGTAGAGAGGTCAGCCCCCTGAGGCCTCGACCTGGGAGTCCGAGTCTGATATGCGGAGCCGTTATCCACATCTGTTCCCCGACTCAGGTACTTCTTTCTTTTGTCCGTTCGAGGACGAACGGTTGTTTTAGAGGTAGAGGATGTGACGACCCAAAGGGTAATCACATGTTTTCTCATCCGTTCCGTGCTTCCGAGGCCTTGAAAACCTCATTTTCTATTGCCTTGATTTGCGTGCGCAGTCTAGGCGCGTAGCCGGAAAGCTTTTATGTTGAAATATGTGAAATGTGTGAAACATTTGAAGAATTTTGATATTAATATGATTAAAGTTGACTTCGGTCAATAATTTTGGTAAACGGACCCGGGCCCGAGATTGGACGATCCCGGAAGGTCCGTAGAAAAATATGGGCTCGGGCATGTGCCCGGAGTCGAATTCCGAGGTCTAGAGCCCGAGGAATGAATTTTTCTGTGAAATTGTTTTTCTGAAATTATTAAGGAAAATGGAAATGAAAATTTTTGAAAAGACTGTGGTAGCGAGCTCGTATTTTGGTTCCGATGTCCGGTAAGTGTCTTAAATATGTGTTAGGCGCTTTCTGTAAATTTTGGTCGAAATCGGACGTTGTTTGACGTGTTTCAGACTATGAGTTCAAAGTTTGAAAGGTTATGAAGTTTAGACGAAGAATCATGTGTTTTGAAGCTTGATTAAATGATTTTGATGTTATTTTTGCGATTTGATCGCGCGAGCAAGTCCGTAGGATGTTTTTGAGGTTGCGTGCATGTTTGGTTTGGAGCCCCGAGGGCTCGGGTGAGTTTTGGATAGGCATCGGATTGCAAAAAAAATCTGGTATTTTCAGTTCTGGTATCTTCGCATTTGCGAAGAAGTACTCGCAAATGCAAAGTCGCAAATACGGCAACCTAATCGCAAATACGAAGAAAAGGAAGGCTGGGCCGGATCGCAAATGCAATCATTCCTTCACAAATGCGAAGAGGGGGAAAATAGGATAGGGTCGCAAATGCGACGCCCATGCTCGCAAATGCGAAAGGGCTCAGATCGCAAAAGCGATCGATGCTTCGCAAATGCGAAGCCTGTGCCTAGGCCCAATGTTCGCAAATGCGAACTAAGCCTTCGCAATTCCCAGACCTGTGATGTTCGCAAATGCGAACAAAGGTTCACAATTCCCACATCCGAGGCCCAACACAGTTTATACTTAGTCGAATTTTCACCACTTTTCACCATTATTTCAAAACCCAAACACCATAGGCGATTTTTCAAGAGCAAACTTCTTCCCAAATCATTTGTAAGTTTTTTTTTACTCAATTCTTTCAACTTCTAACATCATTAAACATGTTTTCCACTTGAAATCAAGGATTTTCATGGGTGAAATTGGGGTTTTTGGGTAGAACCTAGGTTTTTTATAAATTGGGGAGTTGGACCTCGATTTGAGGTCCGATTTCAAAACAAATTATATATTTGAACTCGTGGGGGAATGGGCAACCAGATTTTGGTTCAAACCTCAAGTTTTGACCACGTGGACCCGGGGGCATTTTGGAAAATTTTGAGTAAAACTTGGGAAAACTATTTTTATGCATTCACATAGATTTATATAGAGTTTATTAAAGTAATTGAACCATTGGTGATTAGATTCGAGCGAATTGGAGGTGGAACCACGGGGTAAAGCAATAGTTGAGGATTAAGTAGATTTCAAGGCTTTGAGGTATGTGTTTGGTTTAACCCTAGCTTGAGGGAATAGGAGTTGAGTCTTGTTGTTAATTGCTATGTGATCGATTACTATGTATAGGCATGGTGACGAGTATCTATACATCGGTGTCTAGCATGACCGTGAGTCCTTATAATGTGATTATCATGACTTGGTTGTGAACTCCGTGTTTATTGGAGGATTTCTATATGTTGTGAATAACATGTGAACAGTAAAATCATTATTTGATTCTTGGGAGCATTGGCTCGAATTGTGATACGGATATTGAAAGTATACAAAATGACTTGATTCTTTGGAGCGATGGCTCAAAACAGTAAAATGACTTATAAGAAAAGAAAAGTAAGAAAGAGAAAGCGTTGTTGATTGTTCCCTTGCCGGGACGTTTGGTTGAACTTGTTGGCTTCTTTCCCTTGCCGGGATTTCGTTAAATATTACCTTATTTTTATGCTCCTTAATTGTGACTATTGTTTGGGGAGTCAGACTATTAAATGATATTGAGGATCGGGTTGCGCGCCGCAACAATGATATTGAGGATTGGGTTGCACGCCGCAACAATAGAATGTGAGGGCCGGGTTACGCACCGCAATAACGATACATGATAAATGATATGGGTCGGGTTACAAGCCGCAACAGTGGTATTGTGGGGCGGTTGCACGCCGCAACAATGGTAATTATGGAGCGGGTTGCACGCCACAACAGTTATTGATGCCATGTGTTGTTATCTGAGTATTGATTCCTTGTTCATTGTGGATCTAAGTTGTTTTAGCTTTTTACTCTGGATTACTATTAATGATGTATCTCCCCATAGCATGTTTTCCCTCCCATGTTGTTAATTACTTGGTATTCGATTTTTGCTGTATATTTATAACTGCACAGGATTATGTGGTGTCCAGTCTAGCCTCGTCACTACTTCGCCGGGGTTAGGCTAGACACTTACCAGCATATGAGGTCGGTTGTGCTGATGCTACACTTCTGTGCATTTTTGCACAGGTCCATGTTTTGAAGAGCAGCAACATTAGTAGTGCGGGAGCAGGATTTCATTATCACGAGACTGAGGTAGCCTTGCAGGCGTCCGCAGGCCCGGCGTCTCTTCTTTATGTTTTGTTTTTGACTATTGCCTCATTGTTTCGAGATAGACAGTTGTTGTCACGACCCTAACCCGGTCGTGATGGCGCCCAACGCTAAAGCTAGACAAGCCTGACCGATAGTCGCTCCCTAATTAACAATAAATTTCAAAACCGACAATTTAAGGAGAGTATAATAGTTTTGAATAATAATCCAATATTTATAGAAGAATAATACTGAGAAATACGAAGTATGATAAAAATAGTCCCAAAAGATTTGGGGTCACGAGTCTAGAGCCTCTAAAACAAACTGGATAACAATATCTGAACAAAAATACACAAGTCTGGGAATGTATATATGAATAAAACTGAAATAGGAAGAGTAGTCAGGTCCTGCGAACGTCAAGCAGCTACCTCAACAATTCTGATAAACTCTGGCGATAACGACTGCTCAGCTAAGCCTCCGGTGCACCTGAATCTGCACACAAGGTGCAGGGAGTAGGGGTGAGTACTACCAACTCAGTGAGTAATAAGCATATAAAATGTCTGAAGACAAGAAATCCACAAAATCCCACAAAGTAAAGCTAAAACTAACAGTCCAACACCTTAACTACGAACCAACAACAAAGCGACATCAAGTATATCAGTCAAGTATGATGCAAGGATGCAATGCAATGCACATGAACATGCTGTGGCGTACAACCCGATCCATTTAACGTCGACATCGCTCACTAGGGGTGTGTACAGACCCAGAGGGGCTCCATCAGTCCAAGCGCAATATAATCATAACATTCGCTGCGGCGTGCAGCCCGATCCATACTCAGTCCACAATATGCATATGAGTCACGTAACAAATTCAATTAATTTCCCAATTTCCAATTTATTAAGAAGAATATACTTTTAACTTCGTGAAAAGTGACTTAGCGTTTCATAACAGTGATTAAACACAGGATTGAGATCAATGATTATACAAAGCATGCTATCACAATGATATTCATCCTCTGAGGATGCTACAGATCGGCACAAGGCCCCAAACATGGCAATAAGCCCAGATATATTCAATACAGGGTGCGTATCAGTCGCCAATATAGAAACATTCTTGTTCGGGATGGACCAAGTCACAATCCCCAGTCATAAACAATCCCGCACCTGCCATGGGGTGCGAGTCACGCCGTACAATAGCATCACAATGTGATAAGCTGGGGTTTCAAACCCTTTGGCCATCATATACACCAACTACTTACCTCTAACCGGCCGTAGAATGGTCCGCAATGCCTTTTCCTTTTGTATCGATCGCCTCGCGCTTCGAATCTAATCAAAATCACAACGAATACATATATATGGGTTAAAGAAACATAACCCAATCAAAAATACTCGAAAAGTATTAAAATTCACGAATTTGGTAAAACCCGAGCCCCGGGCCCACTTCTCGAAAATTTTTGAAAATCACACCAATGGATTTCTCGTCTCACCACAAGTCCGTACATATAAAGTTTATCAAAAACGGAGTTCAAATGGCCTTTCAAATCCTTAAAATTCGTTTTAAAAATCCAAGCCCTAGTTCTTCACAATTTCTACCCAATTTCATGAATTTGAGTGTTGATTTTTCCATAAAATGGTGTTTTCTAGTCAAGAGACTTACCTCCAAGCAATACCCGTTGAAAACCCTCTTCAAATCGCTCAAAAAGCTCTCTTGGCGGAGTAAAAATGGTGGAAATATAATGTGGGTCGCGACTGAAATTAACCCTTAAATTGTTCTGTCCAGGCAACCCTTATATGCGATCGCATCAATACCATTGCAATCGCATAGACCAAAAATCCAGGCCCTGAAAATCCTCTTACGCGATCGCATAACAGACCATGCGATCGGATAGCTCTGCTTCTTTCTACTATGCGATCGCATTAACACCCACGCGATCGCACTGAACAAGTTCCTCGACCTATGCGATCGCAGGCACCTTTACGCGATAGCATAGAGAAAAATCTCCACCCCCTCAGAACCTTCTATGCGATCGCAGACATACCTGCGCGATCGCATAGAGTAAAATTTCTCTGCAAATTTCTTCTACACTACTCAAGTTTAAAATTCCCCGTTAGCCATCCGAATTCACCCCGAGGCCCTCAGGACCTCAACCAAATGCACAGATATGTTCTATTACTTCATTCAAACTTGCTCATAACATAAAAACACTATCATAAATATCAAAATCATCGAATTACCACGGATTCAAGCCTAAGTTAAACTAAAACTTCCGAAACTTGCATTTGATCTAAAACCCGACCTAAACACCTCCGAATGACTTGAAACTTTGCACGCATATCCAAAATCACCTAACGGAGATATTGCAACTCTCGGAATTCCATTCCGACCCTCGGATCAAAATCTCACCTACCAACCGGAATTCGCCAAAAACCAACCTTAGCCAATTCAAGCCTAATTCTACACCGGACATCCAAATTCAATTATGATTGCGCTCCTAAGTCACTGTCATCCCCCAAAACTAGTCGAATCATCAGAAATCCATTCCGAGCCTTTTAATTCATAAGTCAACATTCGGTTGACTTTTCCAAACTAACCTTCTCATAAAGAGACTGATTGTCTCATTTCTAACCGAACTCTATCCGAATTACTTCAAATTCTCCAAACACATATAATGAAAAATATAGAAGCATAAAACGGGGAAAACGGGGCAGTAACTCCCGTAATGATGGGTCGGGTCGTTGCATCATCTCCAACTTAAACAAACGCTCGTCCTCGAGCGGGTCAAGAAACATACCTAGAGTTTCAAACAAGTGAGGATATTTGCTCCGCATCTCCTGCTCGGTCTCCCAAGCTCTAGTGTACCTTCACCAAAGCTATGTCCTTAGATCTCAACTTCCGAACCTGACGACCCAAAATAGCCACCGACTCCACATCGTAGGTCAAGTCCTCATCCAACTGGATCGTGCTGAAGTCTAATACATGAGACGGGTCCCCAACATACTTCCGGAGCATAGAAACATGGAACACCGGGTGAACTCCCGACAAGCTAGGTGGTAAAGCAAGCATATAGGCCACCTCCCCAATCTTTCTAAGTATCTCAAAAGGTCCAATGAACCGTGGACTCAGCTTCCCTTTCTTTCCAAACCTCATAACGCCCTTCATAGGCGAAACCTTCAACAAGACCTTCGTGCCCACTGCATAAGATACATCTCGAACCTTCCGGTCTGCATAGATTTTCTGACGCGACTGAGCTGTACGAAGTCTCTCTTGGATCACTTTCACCTTCTCTAAGGCATCCTGAACTAACTCTGTCCCCAATAATCTAGCCTCACCGGGCTCAAACCAACCAACTGGAGATCTACACTGTCTCCCATATAAGGCTTCATACGGGGCCATCTGAATGCTGGATTGATAGCTGTTGTTGTAAGCAAACTCTGCAAGAGGCAAGTAATCAGCCCAAGAACCTCCAAAATCAATAACACAGGCACGCAACATGTCCTCCAATATCTGAATAGTACGCTCAGACTGCCCGTCCGTCTGAGGATGAAACGCTGTGCTCAACTCTACCTGTGAACCCATCTCTCGCTGAAAAGTTCTCCAGAACTGAGAGGTAAACTGAGTACCCCTATCGGATATAATAGAAACTGGGACCCCATGCAATCGTACAATCTCCCGGATAAAAATCTCCGCTAACCGCTCAGAAGAACAGGTGGTACACACCGGAATGAAGTGTGCGAACTTGGTCAGCCTATCCACAATTACCCAAGCTGAATGAAACTTCTTCACTGTCCGAGGGAGACCACTTACAAAGTCCATAGTAATCCGCTCCTATTTCCACTCAGGAATATTTATATGCTGAAACACACCACCGGGCCTCTGATGCTCATACTTGACCTGCTGACAGTTGAGGCACCGAGCTACATGACTCACAATATCCTTTTTCATCCTTCTCCACCAATAATGCTGTCTCAAATCCTGGTACATCTTCGCGGCACCTGGATGGATAGAATACTGCGAGCTATGGGCCTCCTCCAATATCAACTCTCGAATCCCATCTACATTTGGCACGCAAATCCGGCCCTGCATCCTCAACACACCATAACTATCAATAGTAACATCCCTGGCATCATCATGCTGAACTCTGTCCTTAAGGACAAGCAAATGTGGATCATCATACTAGCGCTCACGAATGTGATCATATAAGGAAGACCGAGAAACAATACAAGCCAACACCCGGCTAGGCTCTGAAATATCTAACCTCACTAACCGATTGGCCAAAGCCTGAACGTCAACTGCAAAGGGTCTCTCCCCAACTGGAATATATGCCAGTCTGTCCATACTAACCGCCTTTTGGCTCAAAGCATCGGCCACTACATTGGCCTTCCCCGGATGATATAAAATGGTAATGTCATAATCCTTGAGTAACTCAAGCCACCTTCGCTGCCTCAAATTTAGATCCTTCTATTTAAACAAGTGCTGGATATTGCGATGATCAGTATACACCTCGCAGGACATGCCATACAAGTAGTGCCTCCAAATCTTCAAGGCATGAACTATGGCAGCCAAATCTAAATCATGAACAGGGTAGTTCTTCTCATGAGCCTTCAACTGACGAGAAGCATAAGCAATGACTCTACCCTCCTGCATCAACACACAACCTATCCCAACTCTCGATGCATCACAATACACGGTATAAGAACCTGAAGCTGATGGCAAGACTAACACTGGAGCTGTGGTCAAAGCTGTCTTGAGCTTCTGAAAGCTCTCCTCGTACTCATTCGAACATACGAACGGTGAACCCTTTTGCGTCAGCCTGGCCAAGGATGAAGCAATAGATGAAAATCCCTGGACAAACCGGCGATAATGCCCCGCCAAACCAAGAAAACTCCGGATCTCCATAGCTTAAGACGGTCTAGGCCAACTCTGCACCGCCTCTATCTTCTTTGGGTCAACCTAAATACCATCACTAGACACCACGTGTCCCAGAAAAGTCACAGTACTAAGCCAGAACTCACACTTAGAGAACTTAGCATAAAGCTTCTCTTCTCTCAATCTCTGCAATACCACCCTCAAGTGATGGGCGTGCTCCTCCTAGCTATGCGAGTACACCAGGATGTCATCAATAAATACAATCACAAAGGAATCCAGATACAGTCGGAACACACTGTTCATCAAGTGCATGAACGCGATCGGGGCATTAGTCAGCCCAAATGACATAACCAAAAACTCATAGTGCCCATATCTCGTCCTGAAAGCTGTCTTTATAATATCAGAATCTCTAATCTTCAGCTGGTGATAGACTGAACGAAGATCAATCTTTAAGAACACCCTCGCTCCTTGGAGCTGATCAAACAAATCATCAATGCGCGGTAGATGATACTTGTTCTTCACTGTTACCTTATTCAACTGCCTATAATCAATACACATCCTCATTGAGCCATCTTTATTCTTGACAAACAACACCGGTACACCCCACGGGGGCACACTCGGGTGAATGAACCCCTTATCTAGGAGTTCTTGAAGTTGCTCCTTCAATTCCTTTAACTCAGCTGGTGCCATACGATAAGGAGGAATAGAGATGGGCTGAGTGCCCGGCACCAAATCAATACCAAAGTCAATGTCCCTGTCCGGCGGCATGCCCGGCAGGTCCGCTGGAAACACATCAGGGAAATCCCTCACAACGGGAACCAAATCAAGACTAGGAGTCTCAGCTCCAACATCTCTAACGAAAGCCAAGTAGGACAAACAACCCTTCCTAACCATCCACTGGCCTTTTAGGAAGGAAATCACCCTGTTGGGTACATAGTCAGTCACGCCTCGCCAGTCGATCCTCGGAATACCCGGAATAGCCAACGTAACTGTCTTGGCATGACAGTCCAGAATAGCATGGTATGGAGATAACCAATCCATACCCAGAATCACGTTGAAATCCACCATGCCAAATAATAACAAGTTAACTCGGGCCTCCAGACCCCCAATAATAACAAGACAGGATCGATATACGTGATCCACAATAACAGTATCACCCACCGGGGTAGATACTTGTACATGCAAGGCAAGACAACCACATGTCGTACCCAAATGACGAACAAAATATGAAGATACATAGGAGTAGGTAGATCCGGGATCAAATAAGATAGAGGCATCCCTATGGCAGACTGAGATAATACCTGTGATGACTGCATCTGATGCATTGGCGTCTCTCATATCTGGAAGAGCGTAGAATCGAGCCTGACCACCGCCAGTACGGTCCTCACCCCTGGGGCGACCTCTGGCTACCTGGCCTCCACTCCTAGCTAACTGAGTGGGTGCTGAAGAAACAGGAGCAGAAGATGAGGGCTGATCCCTCTGCTGAGACTATCTACTACAGAACCGGAGACACTGTCTCCTCAAATGGCCCAACTCACCGCACTCGTAGTAACGACCTGGAGCTGGAGAAGGGGACTGATAGGAACCCCTCGCTGCAGATGAACCCTGGCTGAAGAAGCAGGAGTAGAGCTCTGAGCTGGAAGGGCACTCAGTGCAGGCTGGCTCTGCTGATGACCTTGATGACCACAGCCCGATGAAGCCCCACTGGACTCTGAACGACCTGACTGAGGAGGTCTGAAGGAATGACCTCTACTGCGCTAGAACTAGCCCATAGACGGAGCACCACTGAAACTACCTGAACCTCGAGGCCTCTTAGCCTCCCTTTCCTCATGCTCTCGACGACGATCTGTCTCAATCTGACGAGCCGCGTCAACTACCTCCTCAAATGTAACTACTGTAGCCCTCTCTCTAGTCATCAATATGCGGATCGGATAGTTGAGACCATCCACAAACCTCCTGATCCTCTCGCGATCTGTCGGGATCATCCAAGTAGCATGCCGAGCTAACTGTGTAAACCTCAACTCATACTGAGTCACTATCATATCTCCCTGAGTCAACCACTCGAACTGACGACGCAGCTCCTCCCTGTGAGACTGGGGTACATACTTCTCCAAGAATACTGTGGAGAACTGCTTCCACGTGAGGGGCACTGCTCCAATAGGCCTACGCCTCTCGAACTCCTCCCACCAAGTAAATGCAGGCCCTGTTAACTGGAAGGTAGTAAAAGCCACTCCACTAGACTCCAGAATACCTGCAGTACGAAGCATACGCTGGCACTTATCCAGAAAACCCTGGGCATCCTCGCCCTCAACACCACTGAATGTCGGAGGCTAAATCCTACCGAACCTCTCTAACCGACGCTGCTAGTCATCCGACATAGCTGGAACCACATGAGCTGGAACTGGTGCGACTGGCGTAACTGGAACAACTGGTGCAACTGGTGCAGCTGGCTGAACTGGCTGAACTGGAGCTACCTCAGGTGTCTGTAAGCCCTAAACAACCTGCTCGAGTGCGCGAGCATCGGGGGTCTGATGAGTAGCCGCCGCTGTAGTGGCTGAAACCGCCTGAGCCAGGCCAGTGCAGATGGACAAGATCTGAGCCAAAGCCTTCTGGAGACCAGGAATCACGATGGGCACTGCCGGTGCCTGAACAGGTGATGCTGGAGCATCTACAGCTGGAATTTGACCCTGAGCCTGGTCAACTGGTGCTGGAATCTGACCCTGAGCCTGGTCAACTGGTGCTGGAATCTGACCCTGAGCCTGGTCAACTAGTGGGTCAGCAGGTGTTGTCCCAGCTGCCCTGCCTCTACCGCGACCACGGCCTCTAGGTTGCACTGGTGGTCGTCCGCCACGTCCGTTAGCACGGGTTCTCGCCATCTGCGAGAGAATAGAATGCAGAAATTTAGTTTTTTTTCATAGCAACAAGCCGCACGATATGAAGTTCAAGAAAGTGTAGTGTTTCCTAAAGGTTCTGTAGCCTCCCGAGGATAGATACGGACGTCTACGTACCGATCCGCGAGACTCTACTAAACCAGCTCATGACTCACAAAGCCTAGTAACCTAGGCTCTGATACCAACTTGTCACGACCCAAACCCGGTCGTGATGGCGCCCAACCCTAAAGCTAGGCAAGCCTGACCAACAATCGCTCCGAAATAAACAATAAATTTCAAAACTGACAATTTAAGGAGAGTATAATAGTTTTATAATAATAATCCAATATTTATAGAAGAATAATACTGAGAAATACGAAGTCTGATAAAAATAGTCCCAAAAGATCTGGGGTCACGAGTCTAGAGCCTCTAAAACAAACTGGATAACAATATCTGAACAAAAATACACACGTCTGGGAATGTATATATGAATAAAACTGAAATAGCAAGAGTAGTCAAGTCCTGCAAACGTCAAGTAGCTACCTCAATAACTCTGATAAACTCTGGAGACTATGACTGCTCAGCTAAGCCTCTGGTGCACCTGAATCTGCACACAAGGTGCAGGGAGTAGGGGTGAGTACTACCAACTCAGTGAGTAATAAGCATAAAAAATGTCTGAAGATAAGAAATCCACGAAATGCCACAAAGTAAAGCTAAAACTAACAGTCCGTCACCTTAACTACGAACCAACAACAAAGCAACATCAAGTATGATGCAAGGATGCAATGCAATACATATGAACACGCTGTGGCGTACAACTCGATCCATTTAACGTCGACGGCGCTCACTGGAGGTGTGTACAGACTCCGGAGGGGCTCCTTCAGCCCAAGCGCAATATAATCATAACATTCGCTGCGGTGTGCAGCCCGATCCATACTCAGTCCACAATATGCATATGAATCACGTAACAGATTCAATTAATTTCCCAATTTCTAATTTATTAAGAAGAATATACCTTTAACTTCAGGAAAAGTGACTTAGCGTTTCATAACAGTGATTAAACACATGACTGAGATTAATGTTTATACAAAGCATGCTATCACAATGATATTCATCCTCTGAGGATGCTACAGATCGGCACAAGGCCCCAAACATAGCAATAAGCCCAGATATAATCAATACAGGGTGCATATCAGTCGCCAATATAGAAACATTCTTATTCGGGATGGACCAAGTCACAATCCCTAGTCTTAAACAATCCCGCACTTGCCATGGGGTGCGAGTCACGCCCTACAATAGCGTCACAATATGATAAGTCGGGGTTTCAAACCCTCAGGCCATCATATACACCAACTACTCACCTCTAACCGGCCGTAAAATGGTCCGCAATGCCTTTTTATTTCGTTTCGTCCTCCTCGCGCATCGAATCTAGTCAAAATCACAACGAATACATAAATATGGGTTAAATAAACTTAACCCAATCAAAAATACTGGAAAAGTATTAAAATTCACGAAGTTGGTAAAACCCGAGCCCCGGGCCCACTTCTCAAAAAATTCTAAAAATCACACCAACGGATTCCTCGTCTTGCCACGAGTCTATACATATAAAGTTTATCGAAAACGGAGTTCAAATGGCCTTTGAAATCCTAAAAGTTCGTTTTAAAAATCCAAGCCCTAGTTCTTCACAATTTCTATCCAATTTTATGAATTTGAGTGTTGATTCTTCCATAAAGTATTTTCTAGTCAAGAGACTTACCTCCAAGCAATACCCGTTGAAAACCCTCTTCAAATCGCTCAAAAAGCTCTCTTGGCGGAGTAAAAATGGTGGAAATATAATGTGGGTCGCGACTGAAATTAACCCTTAAACTGTTCTGTCCAGGCGACCCTTCTATGCGATCGCATCAATACCATTGCGATCACATAGACAAAAAATCCAGGCCGTGAAAATCCTCTTACGCGATCGCATAACAGACCATGTGATCGCATAGCTCTGCTTCTTCCTACTACGCGATCGCATTAACACCCACGCGACCGCACTGAACAAGTTCCTCGACCTATGCGATCACAGACACCTTTACGCGATAGCATAGAGAAAAATCTCCACCCCCTCAGAACCTTCTATGCGATCGCAGACATACCTACGCGATCGCATAATGTAAAATTTCTTTGCAAATTTCTGCTGCACTATTCATGTTCAAAATTCCCCATTAGCCATCCGAATTCACCTCGAGGCCCTCGGGACCTCAACCAAATGCACAGATATGTTCTATTACTTCATTCAAACATACTCGTAACATAAAAACACTATCATAAACATCAAAATCATCGAATTACCACATATTCAAGCCTAAGTTAAACTAAAACTTCTAAAACTTACATTTGATCTAAAACCCGACCTAAACACCTCCGAATGACCTGAAAATTTGCACGCATATCCAAAATCACCTAACGGAGCTACTGCAACTCTCGGAATTCTATTCCGAACCTCGGATCAAAATCTCACCTACCAACCGGAATTCGCCAAAATCCAACCTTAGCCAATTCAAGCCTAATTATACACCGGACCTCCAAATTCAATTCTGATTGCGCTCCTAAGTCACAAATCATCCCTGAAACTAGTTGAATCATCAGAAATTCGTTTTGATCCTTCGAACTCATAAGTCAATATTCGGTTGACTTTTCTAAACTAACCTTCTCGTAAAGAGACTAATTGTCTCATTTCTAACCGAACTCTATCTGAATTACTTCAAATTCTCCAAACACATATAATAAAACATATAGAAGCATAAAACGGGAAAAATGGGGCGGTAACTTCCGTAATGACGGGTCAGGTCGTTACATTATATTTCTTTTAGACCTTTGTATTTAGTTTATTCTTAGAAGTTCGTGAGTAATGTGACACCAAATCTTGGGTAGAGGTTGTTTTTGACTATTCTGCGTTTTAATTTCTATTTATAAGACAGACTTCCGCTATTGTTCTTACTAGACTTCATGTTCTATATTGATGTTATAAACTGTTAAAATAATTCTTTAGTGATGAAAAGGTAATTAAGTTGGCTTGCCTAACTACCATGAGTAGGCGCCATCACTATTCCGATGGTGGGAAATCCGGGTCGTGATATTTTCATAAAATACACAAAATATTTAAAAAAGTCACTTGGCTTAACATTATGGAACGTTAATATGTAGTATTAGTTTTAAAAAGATATTAATTAATATTATTTAAAGTTAATACGTACTCACTAGTTTGGTGGTGGATTTGATTAGAGAAATAAACAAAAATCCCACATTCAAAGGGAATGATTATCCATATTTATTATAAATAATATTAATAAATTTTATCAGATTCTTTAATTGATATATTGATTTCTTTACAAAAAATGAACCTTACTAATACCATAATTACGGGGCAATTGAAAAGCTAATTGTATGTATCCATATTTAGCTCCTAGCAGGCTTTTAAATCTTAACAATGCCTTAATTATAGGGCAATTCAAACTCAATAATATCTTTATTGACCATTTCTTAACCAAATATCATTCGAATGGGAACATAATTATCATACAAAATTTATACACAAACTAAAAGTGTGTGGGTAATTACGTTACCATAAAGGACTAATATTATATGATAAAGAATATTCATATAATATTATCACTTATGTAGAAATTAGGATATTTACAATTTAAATATTACCATATAAGGGATAAATATTATATGCCAAACAATATTCGTGAGTTTATCATATTGATATATTAAATTATTAACTAAAAATAAAGTTTATATTTTGATTTTAAAGCTAATCATACTTATTTGTTAGTATTTCTTTGAATATTAGCAATGCCATAATTATAGGGTAATTCAAACACAATGATATAATTTTTTAAAAGAATTATTTCTTAACCGGTTGTTTAAATTAGAATGGAAAGATAAATATCATTTAAAATTAATACATAACTATATATGGATATATGGGTCTAAAATTATCATAAAGAAATAACAATATATGACAAAGATTATTCATATAAAATTATTCCTAATAAGAAAATTAGAATATTGCAATTCAAATATATTACCATATAGAAGATAATATTTTATGTCAAACAATATTCATGGGGTTTATCATATTTCATCAATTGATACATTCATTTCTTAACCGGAAATAAAAAATTTTGATTTAAAAGCTATTATATTTATCCATATTCAGCACTCATGCTTTTAAACCTTATCAATAGCGTAATTAAAGGGCCATTCAAACTCAAGAATATCTTTTCTAAAATTAATTATATCTTAACCAATTATTGTTGTTTAAATTAAAATTGAAAGAAAGAAAAGTTAAATTCGATTTGGAAGGTATTCATTCAAAACTTATTATGCGAAAACAAATAGATATATGAGTCTAAATTTAGATTGAGATAATCTGGTGGTACATGTATAATACTTTAGTAAATTATTTGAATTCAAAGGTAACATTTTAGTATATTCTTATTGAAATTTGAAAAATATAATGAGTAATGCAACATAAGAAAATTAAGATTGTGTGTGCCTTAAATCTAGGTAATTAAATCTGCATATTTACTTCTTTTATTACTTTTAATTTGTTTACATGTTGAAGACAAATATTAATATGGAAAAATTAATTCATATTTTAAGTTTCATGTTTAATATATAGAAGTGAATAATTGATTGAAAATCAAACGACATATATGATAAAATAATATTGTGATTAAGATTCACTAAATATATGCCTACTGTAAGCATATAAATTTTATTGGAATTAAATCCGTAAAATAATTTGGACTATATTTTAAGTTCAAGATATATTGGTCTAAATAAATATTATAGGCTAATATATAAATGAATTAATTATATGAGTCCAATATATATAGATTAAATAAATAAATCTTAATCCATTGGGCTAGTCCACTTAATTGGGCTAAAGTGATGAGCCCACTTCATTAAGTCCAAAATGTCATTTTCCTAGAGGCCCAGTTTGGTGCCATGTGTCAAATGACGTGGCACGCCAAGTCAAACGGAAGAGCCAATGGGATCATGCTACGTGTCAAAATGACAAGGCATACCAAGTCACACTAAAAGGCCAATGAAATCGCATCACGTGTGCAAGTGACATCTTCTGTCCAATCAAATGCGGCCATATTACACTTCAATTTGATTGGTCGGAAAGAGTTTGTTCTTATCACAAATCTTCCCTTCCACAACTATAAATAGGAGTCTTCGTAACTCAGAAAAGAGACCAAAAATAGGGGTCTTCATAGCTTGTGGATCAAACGCTGCAAATTCCTCCACAAGTTTCAAGCTTCAAGCTTCAAGTTCATGTTCAAGAAATCAAGTTCAAGCTCAAGAACGAAGAACAAATCAAGTTCAAGCCCAAGAATGAACAAATCAAGTTCAAGCTCAAGAACGAAGACGAAATCAAGGTCAAGTTCAAGTAATCAAGCTCAAGCTCAAGAGCAAGATCATTGTTCGTGGCAACAAATATAGATTCAAGATCAAGCTCCAAGACCCTTGAATTTATTTACCATTGGAAAGAAGAATCAGAGGATTCATAGAGATTGTACACTCAAATTACTCGAAATAAAATACTACGATTGTTGCGATATTTTCGGTCTTCATTTTATTTTCTTGACGCAAATTTATTGTCTACAAATTCTGGCACGCCTAGTAGGAAAATCTCTACCTCTCATCTCAACTTTTCAATCACCAAAGTCCAAGAACATTGAAATGGCTTCAAAGAAAATCAATTCCGGTTCAACTCCCACCAAGGCTGCTAACTCCAGGTTCTATGCTGATGTGGAAAGCATCCTCGATGTTACCTTCGGAAGCTTCAGACCGGTTACGAGGATCAAAGTAAGCTCTTTAGGAAAACAAGCATCCCAAATGTCATCCGTATCAACCCTATTTTCGGATATTCATCCTCAAAAGGAGTAAGATCTGCCACAAACGCATCTGAAGGAGGAAGCGATGTTACTGAAAAGATCAAGAAAACTCTTGCTCTACTTGACCTCCCTGGATCCAAGCACTCTGCTATGAAGGAAGATGACGATGCTTCAAGAGATGGATCCTCCCCACTTACACCACATAGCGTGAGCCAATCAAGGATCAATCTGTGTGAAAATCCATGCTACTCTCCGTTGTCCATGACAATTATGCCAGCCATGGTGACAAACACTTCATCTATGGAGGAGCAGTTGGCAAACTTGACAGAGGCAATCACTGGCTTGACCAAATGCATGCAAAATCAAGAAGCTAGAATTGACAAGCTAACAGACAGGGTGGGAATTCTGATGGAAGAGGAATCCACCCATGCACCTGGCAATCTCCCAGAGGTTTTAGAGAGCGACTCTCTCCCCAGACAAGCAGCATCCACTAAGGTTATCCCTATCTCATCTGAAGGGATGATTCCATTTGATCAATTGAAGGAGTTCATTGAAGGAACCATTAAGAACAAATATGAAGTTGCTACCAAATCCTCCCTTACATATGCAAAGTCGTACACAACAAGGGTCGATATGTTGAAGATGCCTACTGGCTATCAACCTCCAAAGTTTCAACAGTTTGATGGTAAAGGTAACCCAAAGCAACATGTGGCGCACTTTGTTGAGACATGCAACAATGCTGGGACTTATGGAGACTACCTCGTCAAGTAGTTTGTCTGCTCATTAAAAGGAAATGCCTTTGATTGGTACACGGACCTCGACGCTGGATCTATCGATAGCTAGGATCAACTAGAGCAAGAGTTCCTCAATCGCTTTTATAGCACAAGATGCACTGTGAGTATGATAGAGCTCACAAGTACTCGCCAAAGAAAGGAGGAACAAGTTATCGACTTTATCAATCATTGGAGGAATGCAAGCCTCAACTGCAAAGACAGGCTTAGTGAAGCTTCGGGCATAGAGATGTGAATCCAAGGCATGCATTGGGGGTTGCACGAAATCTTGCAAGGTATCAAGCCTAGCACATTTGAAGAACTTGCAACTCGTGCTATGACATGGAATTGAGAATGGCCTCCGCTGGAAATGAAAGGCTGCCCATCTATGAACCTCGCAAAGTGAATGAAAAGCAAGAAGTTAGGAAGTGGGGCAAGTTCGTACCCAAATCTGAAAGCAAAGAAGCTATGAATGTCAATACGTCACCTATGAAGTTCACGACGAAGGTGAGCAAGAAGCAGAGTATGAAATCCACTTCTTTTCAAGACAAGCCAAGTGGAAAGTTGACTCTAAAAGAGATGCAGGAGAAAGAGTACCCATTCCTGGATTCTGATGTGCCAGCCATTTTTGAAGAATTCCTCGAGTTAAATCTCATTGACCTTTAGGAGATGAAGTGACCAAATGAAGCTGGGAAAACAAATTATCCAAATTACTGCAAATATCACCAACTTGTAAGCCACCCTCTTAAGAAGTGCTTTGTCTTCAAGGACAAAGTCATGGACTTGGCTCGTGAAAAGAAGATCATGCTGGAAGATGAGGAAGCAAGCGCAAACCAAGTCTCTATCACCTTTAGCTCATTTATTACGGATGAATTATGCGGTATTAAAGAAAGTAAAGATAAAGAATTACTGGAGAACAACAAAGTTGAAGTCGATCAACCTGATGATGATGAAGGTTGGACGTTGGTGACTTGTCATAGGCGCCACAAAAGGAGGCCACGAAAAGAATCAGCAGAACAACCAACAAGGAAGATTATGGTAAAAATACCAATAAAAAAGAATCCACTTAGGCCTTTGAAGAAAGCAAAAGTGGAGATGCACCACCCTCAAAAGCCACGAAATCCAGTAACCTTGGAGGAATTTTTACCAAGTTGGTTCCGCACGAAGATTTCCCATGAGGACATTGATGCCTCTTGTTGCCATGCTGATAAAGGGGAAGAAAAGAGTGATGACCTATCGTTGGCACCATCTTCGGAAAACCCATTGTATTTGGTTGGTTATATGCACGATGAAAGTGTAAATCGGATTCTAGTTGATGGAGGATCCTCGGTGAACATTTTGCCAATCCACACTGTGAAAGAACTTGGCATTCCCATGAACGAACTCTCAGAAAGTCGTGTGATGATCCAAGGATTCAACCGAAGGGGACAAATAGCCATAGGCACGATCAGGCTAGGAATTACAATTAAAGATATGCAATCAAGTGCATGGCAGCATGTGATCGACGCGAAGACTTCATACAATGTTTTGCTTGGGAAGCCTTGGATACATGACAATAAAGTTATTCCATCTACCTACCATCAATGTTTAAAATACTATGAGGGTGAAGTCGAGAAGACGATAGTTGCTGGTGATGAGCCATTCGCCGAGGCTGAGTCACACTTCGCCGCTGCAAAGTTCTACTTGAAGAACCGCATTGTGAAGGAGCTTAAAGCTGATGATGGTATGAAAAGCAGGAATGACCAACCCATAACTAAAAGAGCTGAGATGACTATTGGTAAAGCCAAAGCTGTTACAAAGGAGGTATTTGCCAACGTGAATAAATCTCATAAAGGGGGTATTACGTCCTATGGAAAGAAAGTAAGTCCCGCGCTCCAATATGTCCCTAAAAGGAAGAAAGACGAGGGTGAATCATATAATATCCAAACCAATATGCCAAAGGAGTTAACTCTTCCGGTCAAATGAATTGAGGCAGTAAAGTCGTCCTCAATGTCGCTTGCAGGGTTTGTAGCCCAAAATCGTTTGCAGAAAGTGGCACTCCCTACAAAGCGAACAGATGAAGGTTTTGACCCTAACGCTTACAAGCTATTTGCAAAGCTGGATACAATCCCAACGAGCCATCAAAGTTAGGGAAGCTCCCATCAGAAGCTGCAACGAGGCAATCACTTGAAGGTTTGGGATACTAGCAACCTCACCAGTGCACATTTCAATAAGAAGGGCGAGCATCAATTATATCACTGTAGAAGATGAATCAGCCTCTTCTAACAGGATTTTTGTCTTTGATCGACTTGGAAAATCACCCACGAGGACCTCCGTGTTTGAAAGATTAGGCCCACTAAATAAGGGGAATAAGTTCCGGAGAAATTTTCAAAGCATAAGAACACCCGCTTCAGCCAAAATCCAGGAGATCTCTAAAGATTTCCAAAGTTTGGTTCCTTCTAGAATGAAGCGACAAATGAAAGTCATGGTTTCGTGTAATGAAGTACTGAAGGTGAAGCCATACACTGTGGTCTATACTAAAGAACGTGATGAAGATGAAGAAAGTGTGGGTTCTTTGTATCATGTTATTGCACAAGGTGCGCATGGTGTTTTATCTCTAATGGATGATGTGGGATTGGAGGATGTTTCGTCGTGTTATCACATATCCTCCAATGATGGGGACCCTCATGAAGATGAATATGCGAAAGATGCTCCGCCTGAACTTGAAGAAGGAGTAAACACGACAGTCGATGCCTTAAAAGAAGTTAACCTTGGCACCGATGAAGAACTAAGACCTACCTACCTAAGTGCTTTACTTGAAGCTGATAAAGAGAGCACTTATATTGAGTTACTCAAAGAGTTCAGGGATGTCTTTGCTTGGAGTTACAAAGAGATGCCTGGCTTGGACCTGAAAGTAGCAGTCCATCACCTTGTAGTCAAAAATGGTGCTCGTCCTGTTAAACAAGCCCAAAGGCATTTTAGGCCGGACTTGGTTCCCTTGATTGAAATAGAAGTTAACAAACTCATTGAAGCTGGATTTATTCGTGAAGTTAAATACCCAACATGGGTTTCAAGTATTGTCCCTGTAAGGAAGAAAAATGGCCAGATTCGAGTGTGCGTTGACTTTAGGGATCTTAATAATGCGTGTCCGAAACATGAGTTCCCGCTTCCCATTCCAGAACAGATGATCGATGCTACTACTAGGTATGAGGCAATGTCATTTATGAACGGTTCGTCGGGCTATAACCAAATACACATGGCACCAAAATATGAAGAGCTTACTGCATTTAGTACCCCAAAAGGGTATTTATTGCTACAAGGTAATGCCTTTTGGCTTAAAGAACGCTGGTGCTACTTACCAAAGGGCTATGCAGAATATCTTCGATGATATTCTCCACAAGAATGTCGAATGCTATGTTGACGACTTGGTGGTGAAATTAAGAGAAAATGGCAACCACTTGAAGAACTTGAGGATGGTATTTGAATTGCTCCGGAGGTACCAACTTAGGATGAATCCATTGAAATGTGTCTTTAGAGTTACTTCTGGAAAGTTCCTTGGTTTCATTGTCCGACATCGAGGGATCGAAATTGATCAAGCCAAAGTGGATGCCATTTTGAAAATGCCTGAGCCTCGAGATATCCATGAATTGAAAAGTATGCAAGGAAAGTTAGCGTACCTTAGGAGATTCATCTCGAACCTAGTTGGGAGGTGTCAACCATTCAGTCGCCTTATGAAGAAAGTTGTCCCTTTCAAATGGGACCAAGCATGGAGTAATGCTTTTGAGAGCATTAAATCCTATTGTATGAAGCCTCCAGTTTTAGCAGCCCCTATACCTGGAAAGCTATTGATACTATACATTGCGGTGCAGGAAAGGTCTGTTGGAGCATTATTGGCCCAAGAAAATAGTGAGGGGAAAGAAAACACTCTTTACTACTTAAGCAGGATGATGACACCTAACGAGTTGAATTATTCGCCAATTGAAAAGTTGTGTTTGGTGCTAGTCTTCTCAATTCAAAAGTTGAAGCACTACTTTCAAGATCATGTTGTCCGTCTTGTTTCTAAATAAAATCCCATCAAGTTCGTGATGTCAAAACCTGTTCTTAGTGATCAACTAGCGAGATAGTACCTCTAATTTAAACAATTCGAGATTTTGTACATCCCTCAAAAGGCTATAAAGGGACAAGCATTGGCAGAATTCTTGGCATATCATCCGATACCTGATGACTGGGAGCTAACTAATGAACTACCTGATGAGGATGCAACGGTCATTGAAGTTCAACCTCCATGGAAGATGTACTTTGATGGTGCTGCGCATCGTGGGGGAGCCGGGGTTGGCGTAGTATTTGTCACTCCCCAAATAAAAGTCTTGCCCTACTCTTTCAACTTGACAAAACTCTGTTCCAACAATGTTGCTGAGTATCAAGCCTTAATACTTGGGCTTGAAATGGCCGTTGATATGAATCAATTGCAATTGCAAGTCTTCGATGAGTCCAGTTAGTGGTCAATCAGCTTTTGGGTAGTTAGGAGGTTAAGAAGCCTGAACTACGCACATATCATGATTACGCTAAAAAGTTGATGAGATGGCTCGATGATGTGACTATTCAGCATGTGCCAAGGAAAGAAAATAAGAAGGTTGATGCTTTAGTTGCTCTAGCTTTATCATTAGCCCTGCCTGACCAAGCACAAGTTACCGTCTGCCAAAAATGGGTAGCATCGCCGCCAAATGAGGTTGAAGGTGAAGAAAATTAACTCAAGCATCTTGTTGCTATTTCTGAAGTTGAGAAAAAAGAATGGCGACAACCCATCATCGACTACTTATGCTATGGGATACTTCCAGAAAATCTAAGGAGAAGGACTAAAATCCGTCATCGTGCACCTCGCTTCCTTTACTACAAAGATACCCTATACAGAAGATCATTCGAGGGAGTACTCTTGTGATGCTTAGGGGAAGATGAAACACTCCAAGCTTTGCAAGAAGTGCATTCTGGGGTATGTGGGTCACACTAGTCTGGACCAATGCTGCACTTGCATATAAAAAGGATGGGTTATTATTGGCCAACGATGGTAAATGATTGCTTGGACTACGCTCGAAGATGCAAGGCTTGTCAATTGCATGAGAATTTTATTCATCAATCTCCTGAAGTGTTGCACCCGACTGTTGCATCTTGGCCTTTTGTCGCTTGGGGATTGGATGTTGTTGGATCACTTCCAAAGTCCTCTGGTGGGCACCTATATATCTTGGCTACAACTGACTACTTCTCAAAATGGGTTGAAGTTATTGCTCTTAAGGAAGTAAAGAAGGAAAATGTTGCAAGTTTCATCTGAGTAAACATTATTTATCGCTTTGGCATTCCTCGTTACATAATAACGGATAATGGAAAGCCATTCGATAATAGGTTGATGAACAAGATTTGTGATCTCTTTGGCTTCAAGCAACGTAACTCTTTGATTTACAATGTTGCCGCCAATGGTCTAGTTGAGGCATTCAACAAGACTCTATGCAACTTGTTAAAGAAAGTCGTCTCCAAATCCAAACGAGATTGGAATGACCGTATGGAAGAAGCTCTATAGGCATATAGGATGACTCACTTCACGCCAACACAGGCGACTCCTTATTCACTCGTTTATGGAGTCGAAGTTGTCTTGCCACTTGAGCGTCAAATACCTTCGTTGCGGCTGGCTATTCAAAAAAGGATCACTGATGAAGAAAATGCTCGACTTCGATTAGCAGAGTTGGAAGCTCTGGATGAAAAGAGATTGGAAGCTCAACAGAGCCTTGAATGTTATCAAGCTCGATTATCTCGCACCTTCAATAAAAGAGTTCGTCCAAGATCCTTTCAAGTAGGAGATCAAGTCCTTGCCGTACGAACACCCATAATTACTTCCCATAAACATGTAGGGAAGTTCACTTCAAAATGGGATGGACCATATGTCATACAAGAAGCTTACTCAAGTGGGGCTTACAAGCTGGTTGATGTAGATGGTATGAGAATTGGCCCTATCAACAGCAAGTTTTTGAAGAAGTATTATCCATAAAGTTGCAAGTCACAACGCTCCTCAACGTACGAGCCTAAATTGCAAGTCATGACGCTCCATGACGCACGAGCCAAAACTGCATGTTGCTATACTCCTGGCCCGTATGAGTCTAAACTGTGTATGGCCTCTAAATAAAGGAAAAAAAAAGTTTGCTAGGTTGAAAATCTCGAAAGAGGCGGCCTAGGCAAAAGTTAGGACACAAAAAAAAAGAGTCTGCTAGGTTGAAAATCTCGAAAGAGGCAACCTAGGCAAAAGTTAGGACATAAAAAAAATCACCCATTCTGAACTATGGTATGACTTGATCCTCTTCACCGGGGTACGTAGGCAGCTTAGAGTTTCATTCTAAGTTCAGTCGTGTAAGTTCAAAAGATACATATTGCCCCAATTGTTGTTCGAATGAAGTATGAAGGAACGCAAGATCAAGCTAAAATATCATCCTCATGTTGAACTTTGACCTCATTTGATTTAAAGGGGGCAACCCTCCATGGTAAATTGATATCTTTGATAGGCCGATTTTAGGAGGATGTCAAGTATTTGCATTGAAGTCTTCAAGTCTGTAGGTCTTCAAGTTGAAGTCTTCAAATCCGTTGATCTTCAAGTTGGAATATTTAGGCCTTCTAAGTCTCAAAGTTAAGTATTCAGGTTCGCCAAACCTTCAAGTCCATCGATCTTAAAGTTGAAGTCTTCAAATCCGTTGATCTTCAAGTTGGAATATTTAGGCTCTCAAAGTCTCAAAGTTTAAGTCTTCAAGTTCGTCGGTCTTCAAGTTTTGGTCTTCAAGTTGAAGTCTTCAAATTCCTTGATCTTCAAGTTGAAATATTTAGGCCCTCCAAGTCTCAAAGTTGAAGTCTTCAAGTCCGTCGGTCTACAAGTTGAAGTCTTCAGATTCGCCGATCGTCAAGTTGGAATATTTAGGCCCTCCAAGTCTCAAAGTTGAAATCTTCAAGTTCATCGGTCTTCAAGTTGAAGTCTTCAAATCCGTTGATCTTCAAGTTGAAATATTTAGCCCCTCCAAGTCTCAAAGTTGAAGTCTTCAAGTCCGTCGATCTACAAGTTGAAGTCTTCCAATTCGCCGATCATCAAGTTGAAATATTTAGGCCCTCCAAGTCTCAAAGTTGAAGTCTTCAAGTCCGTCAGTCTATAAGTTGAAGTCTTCAAATTCGCCGATCTTCAAGTTGAAATATTTAGGCCCTCCAAATCTCAAAGTTGAAATCTTCAAGTCTGTCAGTCTACAAGTTGAAGTCTTCAAATTCGCCGATCTTCAAGTTGAAATATTTAGGCCCTTTAAGTCTCAAAGTTGAAGTATTCAAGTTTGCCAAATCTTCAAAGTTTTCCAAGTGTTCAAGTCGATGTCGTCTTCAAGTTGAAGCTTTATAACTTTCCAATCTTAAGCTGGACATATAAGTCCCTTTGTACCTTAAGTTGGCCTCTTCGTGGGTTTGTCCTTAAAAGGAACTATAACTTTTCAATCTTAAGGTGGACATATAAGTCCCTTTGCACCTTAAGTTGGCCTCGTCGTGGGTTTGTCCTTGAAAGGAACTATAACTTTCCAATCTTAAGGTAGACATATAAGTCCCTTTGCACCTTAAGTTGGCCTCGTCGTGGGTTTGTCCTTGAAAGGAACTATAACTTTCCAATCTTAAGGTAGACATATAAGTCCCTTTGCACCTTAAGTTGGCCTCGTCGTGGGTTTGTCCTTGAAAGGAACTATAACTTTCCAATCTTAAGGTAGACATATAAGTCCCTTTGCACCTTAAGTTGGCCTCGTCGTGGGTTTGTCCTTGAAAGGAACTATAACTTTCCAATCTTAAGGTAGACATATAAGTCCCTTTGCACCTTAAGTTGGCCTCTTCGTGGGTTTGTCCTTAAAAGGAACTATAACTTTTCAATCTTAAGGTGGACATATAAGTCCCTTTGCACCTTAAGTTGGCCTCTTCGTGGGTTTGTCCTTGAAAGGAACTATAACTTTCCAATCTTAAGGTAGACATATAAGTCCCTTTGCACCTTAAGTTGGCCTCTCCGATAGTTGAGCCACATTGAGAGTAATCTCTCCGATAGTCGGACAAGGATGAGTATTCATCCCTTCATACCCCAAGATTGTCTTCTTCATGCATGGATCATCTTGTTGAACAAGAGCATATTTTTCTCGCTTGACCTACAACAACAACAAAAAAAAAAAAAAAAAAAAAGAAAGCACAAGAAAANTTTAATAGTCAGACTCCTAATGGGATTAAATTCTCAGAGGCGGTGAAAAGCTTTCCCAACCATTCGGAGTTGTACAAAGCTGTTGTTCAAGTAAAATCAACGTAGCTTTAATTTCTAATAGGTTCTGTGAAGAGTCTAAATAGAACACAAATGATGAATTGTCCATGTGTAGTGTGAGACTTATATTTAACAATATTAAACAATTGATCAAAGAAAGCTACTAAGGTTTGTTAGTGAGTCAAGTCACGTGAGATTTCACAGAAGGCTCACCTCTTTTTCAAATTGCATTCTTCCAAAAGTTAGAGTTATACATGAGGAGATCAATTGGTCATTTATAAAAAACCAAATAAAGTGCAATAATTATTTTTCTTATGTACTTCAAAGTCTGTTGTAAAAGCTCGACAAGTTTATGACCTGACTAGCCTTGAAGTAGGGGGTATTTGTAAGCATATAAATTTTATTAGAATTAAATCCGTAAAATAATTTGGACTATATTTCAAATTCAAGATATATAGTCCAAATAAATATTATGGGCTAATATATAAATAAATTAATTATATAAGTCCAATATATATGGATTAAATAAATAAGTCTTAATTCATTGGGCTATTCCACTTAATTGGGCTAAAGTGATGAGCCCACTTCATTAAGCCCAAAATGTCATTTTCCTAGAGGCCAAGTTTGGTGCCACGTGTCAAATGACGTGGCACGCCAAGTCAAACGGAAGAGCCAATGGGATCATGCCACGTGTCAAAATGACAAGGCATGCCAAGTCACACTAAAAGGCCAATGAAATCGCGCCACGTGTGTGTCGACGCCCCCTTTTCCCCCTAACGAAAGTCGAATCGGGTTTGCGGCATTATGGATAAAACAACTCTTATTCCCTTGCGGGAATTAGGTTATGGATTTCGAAGAGTCGCCACCTAATGATTATAGTACATTAGGACACTTTAAAGAAAAGAAGAAGATTTAAAAGAAAACCAGAGTTCGGGTAAGGGCTTGAGATTATCTCGAGGGGAAGGTGTCAGGCACCCCTCAAGATCCACTAGTATGGTTCCCGACCATGCTTAATTGTGACTTTAAAAGAAGTAGAAGGAAACAAGTAAAGTTCGCACATAGTAGTTACAAATAAGTTCCAAGTTTTGAAAAGGGTAAAGAAGACAGAAAGAGACAGTTTTTAGAAAAGGGAATTAATTTGAAGAACAGAATCAAAGAAGACATTGCAAATAAAAGGAAAAGAAAGGGGGTCCTAGGTTTGTACAAAATATGGATCATATCAATGCAATACCCAGCAATCACTCCTCAAAAGAGGGGTCGCACGAGATATTAGCGCATCGGTTATCATATCCATATTCTACCCCTACCACCCCATTAAGGTATTTAAACGCGATTAGTCTCGTTTACTTATTGCATGCTAGTACCCGTCCCAACCTATCAGTCCCGGGGTATTAGGACTTCTAATCCTAAAGGGAAAGAAAAGGGGTAGAGGCATATATGGGGTTCAAAAGGAAGAAATACTAGTAGCGACAACCAAAACAAATAGCAAATAAGGGGATTGACAAACAAACATTCAAGGCTCACATAAAACCCCGTAAATCAGATAACACTTAGTTTAGCATGCCTTGCATATATTGATTCGGTCTTTAAAAATTTAAAACTTAAGCAGAAGAGTCAAAAATAGGAAGTTGAAGATTACAGAAGTTCAAAGAGGAATTCGAGAGTTAACAGACTGATTTGATTAAGATACAGGAGAATTGTAAAAGAGTTTAAAAAAAAATGCAAATACTTTAAAATAAAGAGTTGAAAGTCTCTTTTGAAAGATAGCTTCAAGAGATGGATAGAAATTCAGGCAGAAGGTTTAAAGATATTGTTTTAGAAGAAAGATGCAAGTTTGAAAAAAACTTGAGATCATGACAGATTTATAAGAGTTTTAAAGCAAGTGGATTTGGAAGAGTTTTATTGAAAATGCTGAAGCCAACTGCCAGGTTATTACATGTACAGATTAGGCGAGTTTGAACTCCTATAGGCATGATATCTATATCTTGATTTTTTAAGACTTGTTACTATTATTAAACTCGTAAAGGAATGAGTATTCGATTACCCCCATCGTTTGCCTAATGTTTATGCATATCCTATAGACATGATTTCAATATGAAACTTGTTACATGGATATTAAGTCCTACGTGCAGGAATTCTAATGATTTGCAATATGACTGAATGTTAAATCTTATAGGCATGGTATCGAGATGATCGAGTTAAAATGTTAAAACCTGTAGGCATGATATCTAGGTGATTAAAACATTAAATCTATAGGCATGGTATCTACCCTTTTGTGCAATAAAGTAAACCCCTCCCATGCCATTTCACTAATACTTCCTTGAGTTTTATACACAGAATTATTACAGAACCAGAAGAAAGAAAGTAATTAAAATACATCACAGCGTACAGCTAGATCCGAGCAACCTAATTCAATCTCAATATCCAATAACATCTGTTTCACCAATTCAGGATTCCAGATTTCCAAAGCCTTCTCTTATCCAAAGTGTTTCGGAGTTCCAAGGAGTCTCGAGGGCTCCAGGCAGTGCTTACACTATGGATATTATAATAGAATAGTGCAGTGTGGAATAGCCAGCCCTCAGGCATCCAAGTTCAGAGGGAAATCCAGGGTCCCAAAGCATGGCTTACCAAAGGGGGGCAGAACTTAGAACTAGGAATAAGTGCAAAGTGAGAGGGGGATTAGAGAACCATAGCAATGGTGGTCATGCCCATACATGGATATAGACTGGCACACCCCTGACCAGTTACTTGGTCCGAACAAATTAAAAGCAAACCTTAGAGGTCAGACTTGAGTTCTGGATGGTGACTGGGACACCACCAGGCTTGAGTCAAGGCTCAACACATAAAAGGGAAAGGGGAGTGGGGATTGATTTGAGTAGAGACTCAAGAAAACCTGGTTCTAAGTCATGGGTGGAAATATTAGGATGCTACCGTGACTCAGAACTGCACTCACACACAAGAGGGGGCCAAAGGGAAGGGACTCACATAGACAAGTATCTACAGAAACACGAGGAAGGCAAGAAAGCATAACAAACTAAGGGTGCAGAAGCATAAGGATGGAGAGCATAATAGACTAGGATGAACACATAGTGCAAGAGAGAATGGCATAAAATAAACACATAGTTTAGAGGGTATTATTTAACTAGAGAGACATACCAGTTGCAAGTTTAGAACAGCAAACAACAAAAGCAAATAAATAGCCAGCAGTCAGCAGGATTAATTCCTATTCAAGTGTTGTGAGTTCAAGAGGAGCTCAAGAATGCTCCAAACAGTAAAGAGAAAGGGAGCAGGGTTCTCAGTAGAGAAAGTAATAGTAGAGAAGGTATTTGAAAGTGAGAAGTATTCGAAAACGTGTTCTTAATTCTGAAGTCTCTGTGTGTGTTATTGAAAAGGTGCAGAAAAAGATCATTGTTGAGTATTGAAAAGGTTGTCTCTTTTTATAGTGCAAAAAGAGTAAACAAAAAGGCAAGGAAATAAAATTTCAGTCAATCAAATAGGATCTCCCTTAGTCAAAGGGATTTGATTTCAAACGGGAATGAGTAATTAAGGAAAGAAAAATAATGAAAGCCTTTTCAGAGTAGCCTAATAGGGGTAAGTTCATATAGTATATTTAAGGTAAGAAGCCTATAGTATACGGTTTTGAGAGAATAAGGAAAATATAGTAATCAAATAGCCAGAAATTTAAAAGTCTTTGAATGAACTTAGTCAGGAAAAGGGGGAAAGAGGTTAAATTGTAAAAATCAGTAACAAAATCAATCAAGCCTTAGTAAAAGGAGATTGAAATCAACCACAAGCTAACAGAATCAATTCAGAAGAAAAACCCTCGTATATAAGCATGCTAGTATCAAACAAAAGAGACGGTCATAAGAGGTTTCAAATTATAAATAGGAAATTCCAAATTGATTGTAAACTCTGCATGAGTTCGAGAGCCCATGGTCTTTTAGAGCAGAATCCTAGAGTCAAACTTGCAAAGACCCAAACCCTAGGGTTTCAATCCGAGTAGGATATAGAAGAGAGAAGGCAAGCCTTACAATAAGCTTAGGGAACTCTTTCAGAGTCTTGAGAAAGCACACAGATACACATAGCAAGTTAGAAGCAGTAGAGTGAAGAATCATAAAGAACAAGTTTAAAAAAAGGCTCAAAAATTAAGCAAGTTCAGAGGTGACATAGCACTTAGGAAATAGTAGAAGAAACAGGTTTAGAACTCAAACGAAGGTCCAGTAAATACAAGCAAAACTTAGTAAGAAAATAGTAAAGGTAGGCATGTAAAACATGTCATAGAAAATAGAGAAAAATGCATATTAATGGCAAAACATAAGAAAAGGCAAAATCACACAAGACATGGCATGAACAAATAGATTCACATAAAGAAAGAAGAAGAAGAAGAATCGTTTTTAAGATTTTTGAAAACCCTAAATTGGATAGACTAATTTTTTTTAAGAAAGAAAATTGGGGAAAAGCATCAGAACCTCGAGTAGAAAATAGATCAGTTACAGATCTAAGAAACAAGGGAAGAAAGAACCTCGAACATGCAATTTAGGGTTTCTCAGAAACCCTAGAAACGAAAAGGCCTAGAAAGATCTGGTCTGGGCCATGGCTAAGCCTTGCCAAAGCTCGAACATGCCGGAACGGAGCCGGAGAAATCAAAGGAACTCAGGTCGGCGGAGGACCTGAACAAGCCTGATGGAGGTTGGAGCTCGAAGAACCTTGAATAATCGTGGTTTGGGAGTGAAGGGAAGAGAGCACAGGCCATCCATGGCCCTAGGAAGCCATGGATGCCGGTGGATCTGGTCGGAGAAGACGGTAGGCGGGTAGGGTTTCGAGTGGTGTTAGAGAAATTTTTAGAGACGAGGGAATTTAGGGGGTTTGAGGGCGGCGGCTGAAATGGAAATGAGAGTAGGGTTAGGGTGTTTTGAAATTAAAAAGGAAAGAGTGGTTGTGGGCCGTTGATCAAAATGATCAACGGCCATGATTTTGATCAACGGCCATGATTAAAAGATGAAATGGACGGGTTTAATTAAACGGGTAAAAGACCGAGTTAAAATGGAATTGGGTCATCGATTTGGGCTAGATTTGGGGTCAAAATTGAGATGCCCAAATAGGCTATAATTGAAAGTAATTGAGGCCATAATTGAAATAGCCAGATTTTCCTTTTGATTTTTATAAAAAATAGTAAAAGATGTTTAAAATCAAATTAAAAATACTGAGTTTAGTTATAATATGTAAGTATTAATTTAAAAATATTGGGATTGATTTTGTAGTTAAAATTACTATTAAATCTGAAAGTGGGTTAAAATTGCAATTTCATGCGATTTAGTTTTAAAATACCAAATGGACTTGTAAAATTATACAAAAATCATGTAAATTATGTTTTGATGTAAATGTAAGAATAAAATAAACTATTCTCTAAAATGGAAAGCTTTGGGAATAATTATTGGGATTTATGGTGTAAAAATAGGCCATAAATTAGTTTAAAAATCCTTTAAAAATGCCAAAATCTTTTGGGATGCTCATATATGCGTAAATGTGCTATTTTGAAAGTATTTTGAGTATAATATACATAGGGAAAAATTGGGTATCAACAGTGTGCAAGTGACATCTTCTGGCCAATCAAATGCGGTCATGTCACAATTCAATTTGATTGGTCGTAAATAGTTTATTCTTATCACAACTCTTCCCTTCCACAACTATAAATAGGGGTCTTTATAACTCAGAAAAGAGACCAAAAATTATAACAAGAAGCAAGAAAGAGCTCGTGGATCAAATGCTGTAAATTCCTCCATAAGTTTCAAGCTTCAAGTTCAAGTTCAAGTTCAAGAAATCAAGTTCAAGTTCAAGAACGAAGAACAAATCAACTTCAAGCCCAAGAACGAAGAACAAATCAAGTTCAAGCTCAAGAACGAAGACGAAATCAAGGTCAAGTTCAAGCAATCAAGCTCAAGCTCAAGAGCAACATCATTGTTCGTGGCAACAAACATAGATTCAAGATCAAGCTCCAAGGCCCTTGAATTTATTTACCATTGGAAAGAAGAATCATAGGATTCATAGAGGTTGTACACTCAAATTACTCGAAATAAAATACTACGATCGTTGCGATATTTTCGGTCTTGATTTTATTTTCTCGAACCAAATTTATTGTCTAGACCTACGTAGAATACTATATATTCAGATTTTAACCCTGCAATATTATACAAACCTTCAAGTTAATCTCTCAATTTTTCTACTCTTTTTTTTCTACTCTGAATAATTTATGTTAATAAAATTAAGATCTATTCAAACTAATTTAGTATTTGAAAAGCTTTTTTGGTTAGATTAATAAATTCTATGCTTTTATAGTTTTGTACTAGCAAATAGTACAAGTAATATTTGTTTGTCAAGCCATGTAGTTTGCAATAAGCTTATATGGCATGCCACTGCGAAGGGATGGTTTGAGACAACTCCGTTATTTTGTTTTGGTGTATCGTTTGCTCAATATATTAGAATAAGTTGTTGGTCTCCTACAAATTTCACTACCAAAAAGAAATAAAATTTTATATCTTTCTTATTTAGAATTTTACTTTTCAGTTCTTTCGAAAAAAGCCTATTCCTCATGAGTTGTGATCAGTATAACTTACCAAAATATTCTCCAAGAAATGAATACGATGCTATGATTTGAGATCGTGAAAAAAAAAAGGTAATGTTGTAGTGTTGTAATGTTGTAATTCTCTTGTAATTGTGTCTTTCTCTTCTTCTTTCACTTGCTTTTATAGGCAAATTTCTGAGCGGATTTGAAAAATGGACTTCAACCATTTCCAGAAATCTTTGTCTTCTAGCCTTGTAGGGTACTTCATTGGGCCCCATCTTCACATGGCTTGAGCAGGTCCCCACGTCTTCTTTATGTCATGTCTTCTTTTTCAATTTCTTCCCGTATTATTGCTTTTGTATGTCTTTATCTTTGTTATTCTCAATTGCTTCAGGACTGACTGTTGTTTTTATGTGTCTAAATTATGTAAAGCTATTGAATCAAAACTCATTCCCGAATCATCTTCATATAGATCTTGGGAGTCTTGGAAATTTAAGTGGTTATCATTTTCGTAATTCTCGTCTTCCCCTGAGCTTTGCGACCTTTCTGGGCTTAGATTAAGACAGGGACTTTTAATCATATGTTTGTCTTGCTTTTCTTTTTCTTCAAAGAAATTTTCTAATGTTTGTTTAATTATATTTTCTATTTTTTCATTTTTTTTCTTTTTAGAAATCATGCTCTTCTTTTTTAATGCTTCTCCCTATGTTAATGTTCTAGGTAGTCTCCTTCTTGATGGTCCTTCGTCTTCATTTTTTGGCAAAGTGACAGCCATAAACGGATTTGATACGTCTTTATCGGTTACCGTTTGAGCCGGACTAGCTGTATCATTATCCGATATAGTGAATTTTACTGCATTCATTGGGGAATGCACACCTTCTCATCCATTTTTTCTTGAGATGGAGAACTCTTACTCATCTCGATGTCTGATTGAGACACAAGTTGAGTCTGAGATTGTGTCAGTTCAAATTTTAATGCATGTATTCGCTGTTCTAGTACCTTTACCTGCTCCATAAGTCTTGATTTTTCTTGTGTCAAGACATCGTTCTTCTGGTTGATTCTTTTGAATGCTTTCGTCATTGATGAGCAATGATCACAGAATATTATTTTGTTATTGTCTTTCTGGATATTGTATTAGGGTATTTTTTCTAGGTTTTGTCTGAGTGCTGGGGAGATGTAGTAGTTTGGTCCTAATATACCTCTAGCATAGTCTAATGCTGCAGTAAAATCATTAAAACCTTTGAATAATGGTTTTTCTATATCTTTAATAGAGTCTAATACCTCCAACCATGTCTGAAAATGTCATTTGTCTTACCATGTATAAATAATAGTATTTAAATCTTTTTTCTTGATTTTTGTCTGTAAAATACTGTCCTAAGGCATTAAGAACTGCTATAAAATATTTAGTGTCTTTTTTATTGTATGTTATCCATAGGTTATCAGTTAAACATCTTTGAGTTCTATCTATGACTCATTCAGGTAAAACTCTAAATGATATGTTGGATGGTGGAAAAAATATTAAATTATGTTTTCCAAAACTTATCCTATCATGACCCAAACCCACACTAGTCGTGATGGCGCCTCTCGTGAAGACAAGGCCAGCCAAGTAACCCAATTCTCTTCCTTTTCAGATTATTTGAACATAAATGAGTAAAGTGATACAGCTTAATAGCAATAATAATCAGGACTACAGCCCCACACAACCCGACCGGGGTGTCACAAGTCACGAGCATCTAAGGAGTAGGAACACTACTATAGGGCCAATATTATGTAAATACAAACTAAAATCTGGAAATTAAAGATGAAGTGCGGTGCCGCGAACACTGGCGGTCACCTTGCTCAACTACCTTAGTAAGGCCTTCGGTCCGCTAATAACCCGCTACTAGGTGAACAATACCTGCAACTGCACGCGAGGTGCAGAGAGTAAAGTGAGTACTTCCAACTCAGTGGTAATAAGAGTAAAAAATAACTGAGTAGCAATAAATCACGTAAAGCAAATCAACATGCTATATAGTACAGTGTAACCCTTTTTGAGAAGAACAGTAAAACCGTGAAATCCTTTGGAAAACATCTGGGCTCAGTTAAAACCTCTTTTGAAAATATGCCTTTTCAACAGTTAGGAAAATAATTTCAACAAGTAGGAAATAATCAGAAATATGCCCCTCGGACTCAGTATCAACCTCTCAGTACAGTATCAACCCCGCGGGCTCACTCCCAACTCACAAAGTACAACATCAGCCTATCGGGCACAACACTCCATTAACAAATAACACCAGGGTATCTGGTAAACAGTGCAAGAAATAGCATGGATGCCAATGATATGAGCGTTGAATTTCATGACAACATTACAAAATAAGAATTAATGCATGAGTGCAATGCAATGCATATGACGGTACACTCTAGTACCCGCTGCGGCGTGTAGCCCGCTCCATTTATTTATCGTCGACGGTGCTCACTGGGGATGTGTACAGACTCCGGAGGGGCTCCTACAGCCCGAGCGCAATATCTTTGTCAGTCATTGGTACCTGACCGGTCAGCCATTGTTACCTGACCAATTCATATCACACAGTGCCATTGTTACTACTGTTCCAAGTATATATTACAGTGTCATTGTTACCACTCTTTCAAGTATAACATACAATGTCATTATTACCACTGTTTCAAGTATAACATACAGTGTCATTGTTACCACTATTTCAAGTATAACATACAGTGTCATTGTTACCACTGTTTCAAGTCACTTTATAATCAGTCTAGAAAATAATATAGTAAGCCCCTTGGGCATTCATAAAATAAAAGTTTCCAGCCCGAAATACATTTAAAAATGTCATTTAAGTTTTCAAAACTTCGAAGCATGGCTGAGTTTGCAAAACAGTATTTAAAACCATGGACTGAAACCAAATGATATGCAAGATATGCTAAAACAGTAATATCAAGCCCCGGTGGATTTTACAAGTCGGCACAACGCCCCAAACATGGCAATCAGCTCAAATTATAATGATAACAAGTAATTTCAGTCAAATACGCAGTAAAATCAATAATCGGGACGGACCAAGTCACAATCCCAAATGGTTCTCTACCCCACGCTCATATCCGGCATGCAAGTCACCTCAATACAACACTATGTTGTACAAATTCGGGGTTTCAAACCCTCAGGATATCATTTGCAAACCTCGAACTGGTGGAATTCCTCGCTCGCAATGCCTTTGCCCCTCAAATTGGCCTCCACGCACATCAAATATAACCAAAACAAGAGCGAAAACATGACAATATGCAAATGGGACAATGCCCAATCGAAAACAATCGAATTATAGCAAAAACCTCGAAACTAGCAAAACCTGAGCCCCGAGCCCGCTTCTCGAAAAATTATAAAACTTACATTACCGGATTTCTCGTCTCTCCACGAGTCCATACATACCAAGAACTCCCAAATCTGAGCTCAAATGGCCTATCGAATTCCAATTTGAAATATTAAAACTCAAGCCCTAGCTTAACCCCCTTTTCAATGGATTTCCACCAATTTCCATGTAAATTCTACCATAAACTTGAATAATTAGGCCAAGACTTACCTCTATTCGATTCTCAGTCAAAACCCTCGAACTTTCTCGCCCAAAGCTCTCCAAGATGCTCAACAATGCAGGAAAATAACCCCCAAGTCGCGGATGAAATGCCATTTTTAAAACCCTTCTGCCCAGACCATTTTCGTTTCTGCGGTCCCGCTTCCGCTAATGCATGACCACTTTTGCGGAAATATTTCCGCTTTTGCAGTCTTCATTAACCTCCCAAAAATCCGCTTCTACGGTTGGGAGACTGCACCTGCGGCTCCCGCTTTTGTGCAAAAGGACCACTTGTGCGGTAAAATTCAAAAATCCTCACGACCGCTTCTGCGATCAAAACCCGCTCCTGCGATGTCCGCTTTTGCGGATTTCCTTCCGCTTCTGCAGAAGTTGCCAAGCCCCATACAGGACCGCTTATGCGACCCAATAGCCACATCTACGGAACCGCTTATGCGGTCCCTTTTTCGCAGATGCGGAAACAACAGAACTAGCAAATCCAAACCTGAAGCCAAACTCAAAATTCTCCGTTTAACCACCCGAAATCATCCCGAGGCCCCCGAGACCTCAAGAAGAAGCACCAACATGATCTATTCCCTTATTCAAACTTTCTTGAATCATCAAAATGCCATCGTTAACATCAAAATCCTCGATTTTCATCAAATCAAAGCCTAAGTTCTTCAAGAACT
>MU704015.1:3502-28243 GCA_026770625.1 Nicotiana glauca
TTTCTTTCTACAATGATAATAACTCATATTGTTTCTCTTTTTATTAAGAGACTTCTTTGAAACTTTCAGATTTTTATTTTCGTTTCCTGACTTATTCTGACTAACAGTATTAACCGTAGAACTAGAGGCATGAACAATTTCATCATGAGCACGAGTCTCACTTTCAATTTGAAAATGAGTTCGAAATTGTTCTATAGTTAATTTGTCAGTAGAATGTAGGATTTTCTTTATGTAATTATTCCAGGAAGAAGGCAATTTCGAGAGAATTGCACCTATTTGAAGTGCATTAGGAATTTTCACTTCAAGATCACTTAGTTTTGAAACTAAGATTTGTAACTCATGAATCTGATCCATTATAGGTTTTGTATCTACCATCTTAAATTCGAAATACTGCAGAGATAAGAATTTATCGATACCTCGTTTTTCGTTTTCATATGCAGTCTCCAACGCCGTCCATATTTCCCTTGGAGATTTTAAATTGGAGTACAAACCATACAATCGATCAGTCAAAGTATTCAGAATATGACCTCGGCAGAGCAGTTCATCTTCTTCACGTTTCTTCCTCTCTGCTTTGATCGCATCAGTATCCTCCGGGGTTGGTTCTGGTAAAGCAGCCAACAATGGATCAAGGACATAAAAGATTTTCAGCGCTGTGAGTAAGAAAATTATCTTATCCTTCCAACGAGTGAAGTTTGACCCATCAAAGTGATCCAATTTGATTAAGTCTTTCGGATTCTCAACAGTTGCCAATAACTTCTCCATAGTAGAAATAGCTCTTGAAAATTGTTAGAAAATATATGTAAGTGATTAGAGAATTAATGTCTTTGAGGCGTGAAAGATCACTATCTTTCAAGAGTTATTGCCTGTATTTACTTTAGGGATTACAAGCAATTCTCTATCAGGATACAACAAAGCCAGAAAATATACGTGCAGATTGTATTCCCTACTTCTGGGATGTTTTCCGTATTCATAGAAAAGAAAAGAAGACTTTTCTGAAGAGACGCCTCTTTTCACGAATAATCAGAACTCTTTTGTTTAATTAAAATTGAAATTTAAATTTTAAATAACAAAAGATTGTTCTAAATAAATACGAAAAATAAAATCTTTATTTAAAGTTTCGACCCGGCCCGCGCCCCAAGTCCAAGCCCAAGTCATTTAGATATATAATTAAATATATATATAAATACACATATTCTTCTAAATATGTCAATTGTTCATTTTATTGGACTAAATGGGCCAAACTTTATAAAGCCACCAAAGTAGTTTTATGCCACCGGTGTGGGACTCTTCCCACATATACAAACTATTCCAACACTCTCCAACCCATATCACTTCACATATCACCTTAAACCCATTTGAAATTCCATTAAACCAGTTTTTTATAAATAAATAAAAAACCCGAACAGTTATCAATTTCTCCATTTTTCTGACGAGGAAGCTCCGTTTCAGCCCTGTAATGTTATGAAAGATAGACAGGGATAGTCGGACTCCGTTTGAGAGCTTCGTCTAGAGTTCCGGCGAGGTTCCCATTTAGTAAGCCTTAACGTGTTGCTGGCCTTATTTCCAGATTTTTGCTGCTTTTTAAAAGCTGATTTGGCTTCCTTCTCTTCTAAATTTGATCCTTGTGCAGATTAGGTATGTTCTCCATAAAATTGTACTCAGATCTGCTTTGTTATGGAATCATTGTTGTTGTTTGGTTTATCTGTTGCTATTGTATGAATTTATTTGTTAGATTTAATTTCATATAATGAGTAGAACATTAATACACTCAATTGAAAGCCGAGTGTGTTGAATCTAGATCCCATGTAATACTTGCGTTAAGTAGTATGCTATAAACTGTGAGAAAATCGGTTTCATTTTCTAGCATGTAAGAAACGGACATGCATTGATTTTCTGATCATGGACAGTAAATTATATATCTTGAAAGACCAATTATTAATGAATGATGTACAGTTCAAAATAGACTTGGTTGTAATTCCATAGCTCTTCTTTCTAAATCATGATCTTTTGTCGTATTCTCTACTAATGTGCCAAATAGTTCTAACTCATCCATTTCCTCTTAACCAAATCAACTAAAACAAATCATGAAGTAATCACTGAAATACAGAAACCATCTTTTTATATTGTTGCTTCACGCTATACTTTGCTCTAATTTATCATCATGATTGTGTACACGTTCGCGTGTCACAATTACGATTTTAAAAATGAATACTTGTAGTTTGCTTTAGGCTCGATTTAGATTAGTATTGTGATTATGTATACGTTCACGTAACATAATTGTGAATTTAATTCTAAAATGTGACTCGAGGGATCGCGCTACTTCAAATCATATTAACACACGCTATTTGAATTGTGTTAGCTATGGAAATATTCGTACCTCTGAGATAAAGGCCATCAGGGTATGAAAGAGGAACTTCCATGAAATGAGGATGTTCAAGTTGGCCATTTCTGTAGATATAGTAAACAGCAGGTACATGACAAATTTCGCCAACATGGTTAATTCCTCTACTTTTTTGGCACTTCTCTGGCATTCAATTCAATTTGTTCTAAGAATTTAACTTCTATGTATTAAATGGGTAAAGGCTATTTAAAGTAGTTAAAAAAAAAAAAGAGCACTATGCCAAAATTATCAATTACCTTAATTATGACGATTGAGAAATGCTCTAAACATAAACTTAGGTAGAATGTCTTTACAAGAATCAGTTGATCAAAACGATGTTATAACAGGAGGGCGTATGAAAGCCTACAAACGGAAAATATTAAAGCTCATCCCTCCTTGTTAGTTGCGCCTTTTAGTTGATCAAAACTATGTTGTTCTCTTTTGGAAGAGACGAGTAGACCAAACTTTTCTTAATAAAATAAACAAAGCGTTATTAATTGTGGATACGTTCGCGTGATATGATTTTTGACGCGCCGAAAGAAAAGAGTATGCGTACGCGTAACTCAATTCTTTAACTACGAATAATTCAAGTGATTATAAGCGGTTAAAAAGATAAATGCACATAGGTCCTAAAATGAGTTGTTAAACAATTTAAGCCAAGTAATAATCACTAAGATACCGTGCTAGAACCACGGAATTCGGGGGGTGCCTAACACCTTCCCTCGGGTTAACAGAATTCCTTATTCAGAATGGTTCGTAGACTCTTTAAAAATAAAACTCCCTCGATTTGGGATTTAAGATAAATGGTGACTTGGGACACCAAAACTCAATTCCAAGTGGTGACTCTTTAAATTAAAATAAATTAATCCCTTTTCAAATAATGTCACTTAAATCGAAAAAATTCCTTTTCTTTCCTTTCCCCGGGAAAAAGGAGGTGTGACAGGTATATTTGTTCAGTTTTTCCAGCTTAGTATAAATAGAACATTTTTCTATTTTTACGGTATCAGACATTATAGTACAGTAGCTGCGCTGGTGAGAAGGCATTTCTTAGTCATTTTTGGCACCTTTACGTAGTTTTAATCATTGAATGTATTTACATTAATAATTAATTAATATATCTTTTTTCTTCATCTATTTCTCTAATTTTATCTTCAAGCATGAGTAGCTAAACCTATTAGCTAGGGTTGTGGCTCAACCCTAGTATGCGTAATTGATGGGTGTTGTGATTTAAGGTTAGATTAATTATGGATGTTTGTTATTTGGGTCGATTATATGGTTTAATTTATGAATTAGTGGTTGCAAACACTAGTTTGAGCTAAGTTGACTTGGCTCTTCTTGATAAAGAGAGCCTAAGTCTCCAAAATTGACTCAACAAGGAATTGGGATGGACTCAAGAGATTTGATAGTTCCAATTAAAGGGTTAAACTTCGAGTGAGTAATTACCCGACTTGAACCCTAGTTGCTCGAGCAAATATGCATACGGTCTCGAGAGAGTCAATTGGGCAAAATTACTCTTTCTACTGAGAGGTGTAGAGTGGTTAGTATTGAGTAACGGTTATAACATATTTCCCCAATCATGTTGATCGTGCCTTAGATGCAATTACCCGTCAATTAGCCACCTAGGTGAAGGTCACTACCCTAGTGCCCTTTATACTATTAGCTACAACTTGTAGCAATTTACTCTTAGTCCAATTTAGTTACAATTATAATTTTTATCTTGATCATAGTAGAATATAAAGAAAAACAAAAAATGAATGGAAGATCAATTATGAACATACACGCAATCCTAAGCTAAATAGATATTCGACTCTAATCCTAGCTATCTGTGGAATCGATCCCGACCCACAAATCGGGTAAAAGCTATTGTGACCCTCTCCCGCTACTTTTGAGTGGTGCGGAGTTGGCAGCGAGCAAGGATTGGAGTCGAGCTATTGCGACCCTCTCTCGTTACTTTTTAGTGGTGCGGAGTTGGAAGATCAATTAAAAGCATACACGCAATCCTAAGCTAAATAGATACTTGACTCCAATCCTAGCTCTCTGTGGAATCGATCCCGACCCACAAATCGGGTAAAAGCTATTGCGACCCTCTCTCGCTACTTTTTAATGGTGCGGAGGTGGCAGCGAACAACTTTTTGGCGCCGTTGCCGGGGAGCTAACGGTTTTGACTATCTATTTAGTTAGTTTTGTGTATTGTTCTTCTTTCATTCTTTGTTACTTACTTGTTTGTGTCACTACTCAGGTACCAATATGGCATTAAACAATACTAATGACCCTCTTAGAAACGTGATAGCCGGGGAGGAGGTAGATGATTTTGAGAAAGATGAGGTGCCTCCTGCACCTTAAGTATAATAGAGAGGCCGGAATGCCAATGCTAGTCCAAATGATAATATCCCAGACCCTCCTTCGCCACCTCCAAGAGTGGCTCCCAGATTATTATTGAATCAAGGGTATGCAAGTGCTATTGTCCTTCCCCGAATCCAGGCGGGGAATTTTCGAATAACCAATGTGATGTTGACCTTGCTCGAGCAACGTAGGTATTTTACGAGCGCCTCCGATCAAAATGCCTACAAGCATCTCAAGGGGTTCGTAGATACATGCTGGGGGAGCAAGAAAATGAATGTGTCCGAAGATGCTCTTAGGTTGAGACTTTTCCCATTCTCAATTTAGGGGAAAGCATTGGATTGGCTAGAGAGACTCCCCAACCATTTCATCACAACTTGGGATGAGTTGGCGGATAAGTTTATTGCTAAGTTTTTCTCACCAAGGTACATGGCGGCGCTTCGAGATGAAATATTGGCCTTCAAGTAGGAGCCAACAGAACCTTTGCATGAAACTTGGGAGCAGTTTAGAACAATAGTGAAAAAATGCCCAAACAACGATATGACCGAGGCGATGATTCAACAAACCTTCTATCGGGGCATCAACACCACGAATCAATGCATTGTGAACCACTTGGCCGGGGGAAACTTTATGAAGCTTCCTTACATTGAGGCAGGTGAGATATTGGACGAGATGGCCGACACTTCTTCGGCGTGGCAAAGTAGAGAGAATGTGCCCCAAGGTGACCCCACGGTCATCCATTTGCACGAGGAATTACACGATCATGGTCAAGCTATTGCTGAGCTTACTAATACTATGAATCAATTGGTGAAGGCTCAGTTGCAATAAGTTCAAAATCCTCGTCAAGTCAATGCCATGGAAGGTGTAAATATGCTCGTCAATAAGAGAAGGCAAAGAGGACAACAAGCTCAATGGAATTCTGAACAATATGATAATGATGGTGGTGGTTGTTCAAATGATTGTTATGATTACCAAAGTGAAGAGGTACAATATGTCAACAACTACCAAGGCAATAGAGGCAACTCTTCAAACCAACAATGGCGACCCCAAGGAAATTGAGGCAATAAACAATAAGGTGGTAGTAATTGGAACAACAATAACAACCAAGGTGGTAAATTGGAACAACAACAACCAAGGCGGTAATTGGGGAACAACAATCAGAGCAACAATACCGAATGAGTTTGTCGACGCATTAGCCACTTTGTCATCTATGATACAACGTCCAGATAAGAATTACATTGATCCTATTTTGGAGAAGAGCCATAATCAGCCGGCATATTGCTCTCATGTTGAAGAATAAATTGATAGAAAGCCTTGGTTCCATGACATCAAGCAGTACTTATCGAAAGGAGAATAACCGGAGCATGCAAATCACACTAAGAAATATACACTCCGGAGATTGTCAAATCACTTTTTCCACAGCGGAGGGAACTTGTATAGAAAAACTCCTGATTTGGGTTTACTAAGGTATGTCGACGTAAAGGAATCCTCTAAACTTCTTAAGAACGTACACACTGGGACCTTTGGTCCACACATGAATGGTTTTGTCTTGGCTAAGAAGATACTCAGGGCGGGTTACTTTTGGATGACCATGGAGACGGATTGCATTCAGTATGCCCGCAAGTGCTTTCAATGTCAAGTGCATGCTGATATGATAAAAGTGCCGCCGAATGAGCTCAATGCAACAAGCTCACCCTGGCCATTCGCCGCCTGGGGAATGGATGTTATTGGTCTAATTGAGCCCACTACTTCAAACTGACACATGTATATTCTGATCGCCATTGATAACTTCACAAAATGGGTAGAGGCTGCATCTTACAAAACTGTAATCAAGAAAGTCATCATAAATTTTGTCAAGGATCATATTGTCTGGCGATTCGGAGTTCCTGAGTCCATTATTACTGATAACGCCACCAATCGTAATAGTGATATGATGAAAGCTATGTGTGAAAGTTTCAAAATCAAGCACAAAAATTCCACAGCCTACAGACCTCAGATGAATGGAGCCGTAGAAGCGGCCAACAAAAATATCAAGAAAATACTAATGAAAATGGTAGAGAACCACAAACAATGGCATGAGAAGTTACCTTTTGATTTATTGGGATACAGCACTATGGTTCTCACATGAATCGGGGAAACTCCCTACATGTTGGTTTATGGTACCGAGGCTGTCATCCCAGCCGAGGTGGAGATTCCTTCTTTAAGAATCATACAGGAAGTTGAACTCAGCGACGCAGAATGGATGAGAAGTCGCTATGAACAATTGGCCCTTATCGATGGAAAGATGATGAACGCAGTATGTCACGGTCAACTTTACTAGAACAGAATATCTAGAGCTTTCAATAAAAGGGTCAAACCAGTACAATTCGCACCAGGGCAGCTGGTATTAAAGAAAATCTTCCCGCATCAAAATGAAGCCAAAGGGAAATTCTCTACCAACTGGCAAGGTCCGTACATGGTTTATAGAGTACTGAAAGGAGGAGCACTCGTACTCATAGAAAATAGATGGAGAAATCTGGCCAAAATCAATTCAGACGTAGTCAAAAGATATTATGGCTAGATTGTTTTGTATTTCCTCATCTGATGTAATTGAACTACACTTGACCTGATTCCCGTTTAAAAGAGGATATGTAGGTAGCCTTATGGGTTCAGTCATATCATAATAAAATTTTCATTTCACCTCAAGGTCAGAAATAGGGGCATAATTTTGAGGAGGACCCTCAAAATTCTGGAGCAAATCCAGTTAACGCCATCGCATGCCAGAAAGTCAGTAATAAGTTAAGAAACTGGGGCAGAATTTTGAGAAGTATTCTCAAAATTCCAAAGAAGATTCAGCAATGCCTATTATCCGCAAACGGTCAAAAGATTATCTATCAAACTTGGGCAAAATTTTGAGGAGGACCCTCAAAATCCCAAAATAAGAGAGCTGCAATGCTTTCGAAATGTGTTACAGTCACTAGTTTATCTAAATGTATCAATATATTTCTGAAATAACTCTATTTTTAAAAATAATTATGTATTCTCAAAAACTTTATCTCTATAATACTCAGGTGTTACTAGGGGACCTCGAAAGGGTTTTCAGAATAGAGCATAGCAAGGCCAGCAGATGAAGCACAAACAGACCTCCCCCTCACAGAACTTACAATTTTTCTTTGAACACAGGTACATCTGACATAACGATAACATCCACAAATATATGCACGCAGCAAGATTAAGCTATCAGACACCGAATATACATCTCCAACTAAGATATATGCTATTCTTACTTACTCCATATTTGCATAATGATAATCCCTGCATCCTTATTTGCATGAGGCTAATCCTCGCCTCCTTATTTGCATGAGGCTAATCCTGGCCTCCTTATTTGAATGAGGCTAATCCTTGCCTCCCTATTTGCATGAGGCTAATCCTTGTCTCCCTATTTGAATGAGGCTAATCCATGCCTCCCTATTTGAATGAGGCTAATCCGTGCCTCCTTATTTGCATGAGGCTAATAATTGCCTCCTTAATTGCATGAGGCTAATCCATGCCTCCCTATTTGCATGAGCCTAATCCATGCCTCCCTATTTGTATGAGCCTAATCCCTGCCTCCCTATGCATGAGCCTAATCCCTGCCTCCTTATTTGTATGAGGCTAATCCTTGCCTCCCTATTTGCGTGAGGCTAATCCTTGCCTCTCTACCTACATGAGGCTAATCCCTGCCTCTTTATTTGCATGAGGCAAATCATTGCCTCTATATTTGCATGAGGCTAAACATTTCCTCCATATTTTCATGAGGCTAATCCTTGCTTCCCTTGTTGCATGAGGCTAATCCTTGCCTCCATATCTACATGAGGCTAATCTTTGCCTCCATACCTGCATGAGGCTAATAACTGGCTCCCTACTTGTATGAGGTTAATCCTTGACTACATACCTGCATGAGGCTAATCCTTGCCTCCATACCTGCATTAAGGTAATCCATGCCTCCCTATTTGCATGAGGCTAATCCTTGCCTCCATACCTGCATGAGGCTAATCCCAGCCTCTTTACCTGCATGAGGCTAATCCCGGCCTCCCTATTTGCATGAGCCTAATCCTCGCCTCCATAACTACATGAGGCTAATCATTGCCTCCCTATTTGTACGAGGCTAATCCTTGCCTCTCTACCTGTATGAGGCTAATCCTTGCCTCCCTATTTGCATAAGGCTAATCCCTGCCTCCCTATATGCATGAAGCTTATCCTTGCCTCCATAACTACCTGAGGCTAATCCTTGCCTCCCTATTTGCATGAGATTAATCCTTGCCTCTCTACCTGCATGAGGCTAATCCATGCCTCCATATTTGCAGAAGGCTAATCCTTGCCTCCTTATTTGCATGAGGCTAATCATTGCCTCCATATTTGTATGAGGCTAATCCTTGCCTCCCTATTTGCACGAGGCTAATCCTTGCCTCCATATTTGCATGAGGCTAATCCTTGCCTCCATACCTGCAAGAGGCTAATCTCTGCCTCCCTAGTTGTGTGAGGCAGGGATTAGGCTAATGTAGGTAAAGAGGCAGGTATTAGCCTTATGCAGATATGTAGGCTAGGATTAGCCTCATTATTTGCATGAGGCTAATCCTTGCCTCCATACCTGCATGAGTCTAATCCCTCCCTCCCTATTTGCATGAGGCTAATCTTTACCTCCATTCCTGCATGAGGCTAATCCATGCCTCCCTACCTACATAACGCTAATCCCTGACTCCCTATTTGCATGAGGCTAATCCTTGCCTCTACATGCATGGGACTGAGCACTGTCCCTTTTCGCACAGATATTGCTCTATTTTTAATACCATTTATTTTCTTTTCGAATGGGCTAAGCACTACCCTCTATTTCACAAGGCTAAGTCGTGTCTTGTTAACATCATGTTATTGCATATCATGGGCTGAAATGTCGCCAATATATCAAAAGGCGACATAGTCTAAAAGGTATCATCTTCTTAGCCAGAAGACACCATACCATGGCCTGAGGATCCCTCAAATTTGCATATAACTCTTCAAAGGCATCATGGTTCGGAAGCACCATTTGTCGGGCCCGAGAACATCATTTCATCGCCTGCGAATCTCTCATTAAGCAATTCATGGCCTAGGACGTCACAGTCTGAGGAAGTCATCCCTAACCGTCCAAAGACAACTTTTATAGTCCAACGGGAACCTGCTTCATGTTTCAAATTTATGCACAATATACACTTGCGGTATTCTTATTCACAGGTAACCCAGCGATCAACGGCTAACCCAGCAAGAGCGATCCCGCTCCAGTCCTCCCAGCCCTATCAAACCTAACAATTCCCGTAAATCGTTCACTCCCCAACTCTAGATGTTGTATCCGCTCTTGAAACGAATTCATCAGTTCACTTCGCCGATGGACCCTGAACTATATATGGAGTGATTCCTATAAAACCAGGGATATGTAGGCAGCTCAGAAGCCAGGGTGCGGCCTAATCTCTCGAACCATTTTGTTCGGTCAAAATTGGTCATCATATCTTTACCCGACAAATTCTTTCATCCTTTTCGGGGAAAGAGGGGCAACTATTGATACCCAATTTTTCTCAAAAATATTTTAAAATTGCATATATACCTTTAAAATCATGCATTGATAGCAATTTGTATTTTTCCATAATTTTCCTATATTTTTTTAAAATTTACCCAACATTTTATTTTCAATAAATAATTACAAAATGGCATCACATATGATTTCAAAAGCATTTCTTGATTTAATTTATTTTTTATGGTTCTAATAAGACCAAATTATTTTATAATTAGCCAAATCAGCATCTTTCGGCTATAATTGCAACAACTTTGCAATTATAGCCAAAGCATATAATTTTGTACAATTTTTTACCAAAACTTAGTCATTTGTATTTTTCAAAATACTAAATAATCTTTTTAAATTACTTTATATGCATGAAATTCAGTTTTTTAATTATTAACGATTTTACAAATTATTTTAGTTAACTTAAATTGGGTATTTAACAACTAGCCCATCCTCTTTCAATTTTTGGCCTAATTAAACCAACCCCAAACCTCAATTAAATCAGCCCAAACCCTAGGTCCAAGCCATAAAAATTACCCGACCCAATCCCTGGTTCAATATGGACCGTTGATCAATTCTAATCAACGGTCCAGATCCTCCCTTTCCATAATTAACCTAATAGTCTATCCCCTTGCCCCCAAGCCCTCACTTTCTCTCTTTCACTCCGTCTTTACACTCTCTCAAGCTCTCTGCATAACCATGACTCCTACTCGACGGTCGTTGGCTCGCCGGTATCAATGGTGGTTCCACCACCACTCCTAGCCTCCATGGCTCCCCCACACATCGGATTCTTGAATCTCGAAGTTCCACAAAGGACTAGTGGCTGTTCACTCACACTTATGGCCTGATTCTTGCCGTTCTCCGGCCAGCTTGGCCCGTCTGAGTAAGATTTTTTTATTTTTCCGTCTAGATCCATGGCTTTTAAGAAATCTCTCCATCTCTGGGTTATCTCTCTCTGAAACCCTAACTCATATCTTGACACTTCAGATCTACCAAAGATCTGAGTAAATTTTGAGTTATCTTTGTCATACCTCCATTTTTCCTACACCCCCGGAAAAGGGGTATAAGGGAATTTTTTCAATTAAAGGACAATCGAAACGGGATTTATTCATTTAAAGATTTCAGAGTCGCCACTTGGGATGATTTATGATGTCCCAAGTCACTGGTTCAAATCCCGAATCTGCAAAAGATTGACTTTACTCTACAGTCCGCGAACCAGAAATTCGGGTAAGGAATTTTGTTAACCGGGGAGAAGGTGTTAGGCATTCCTGAGTTCCGTGGTTCTAGCACGAACGCTTAACTGTTAAGATTGGCTTGATTATCTGATTTTAAAACACTTTTAAACCTATGTGCATTTTAACTTTAAAATCGCTTTTAATTATTTTAATGAAGATTTCAACGTCGTCTAAAACAGGTCTCTGTACCACGCCACATAAAATGCACTCGCAATCCGAAACACATTTTATTCAACGTTGTTGAGATTTGGATTTGGGTCACATGAAATGCACACCCGCGTTTAGGAAGGTAAATTATTAAACAATGGCCCTAAACCAACTACGCATTTTTAACTTTGCGAGGGCCATGAAAGTTTGCTAAATAGCATGCCTCGATTCTAAGGATTCAAATATCAACTAAGCGAGGGCCGTGTATTTTAGGATTTGTCTGGCATGACGCGCCTCGATTCCAATTTTAACAGGGATTCAAAATAACTTTGGAGGGCCATAAATTATAACTTGTCTAATATGGCTCGCCTCAATTAATTGTCTAAAATTCCTTGTTTTTGAAACCATGAGGGCCATAGACATATTTCTATTAATATGGCACGCCCCGAAGTTAATTTAAAGGACTTGCTAATTAATTAAAGACATGAAGAATTTCCAACCATTAATGAAAATTTAAACTCAATGGGAGTAACCTGCACTTACTAAAATAGCCCAAACAAATTATGGATCCATTGTTTCCCCATGACCATTTTGTCAATAAACAAAAGACCATAGATGGGCTCCAAACATGAAACACAGAACCGAGAACACCTAGTAAACAGAACTCAGCACGACTGGGCCAAAATTATAGCCCATGTCATTGTCTTAAACCTCAATCGCCGTGTGAAATCCAGTTGTAATGAGACATTCAGAATTTGGACGCTATTTCATCATTTAAAATCATTCATTTGAATTGCCAACGAAAAAGAACAATCTAAGGTTTCAAGTAGACTTAATTCACAAGATGAATTCTGATCTCACATTAGCATACGTAAACGGCCTCATGATTTCAACTTATTAAAAGAAATAATATGAAGAACTAGAGTAGGCTTGAGATATTTCCAGCACAAAACCAACATGACTCCNGTTTCAAGTAGACTTAATTCACAAGATGAATTCTGATCTCACATTAGCATACTTAAACGGCCTCATGATTTCAACTTATTAAAAGAAATAATATGAAGAACTAGAGTAGGCTTGAGATATTTCTAGCACAAAATCAACATGACTCCCATTTGATATCCTTCATGGAAACAGAATCATCACACAAACAAAGGGGAAGGGTTGGACATCTAATTCCTGAATTTACTAAACCATGCTTTAGCCATAAGAAAGCAGGTCTTGGAAACTAAATGTGAAGCAGAATAAGGATCGATGGTGTTGGACCCCAAAATTCGAATTGATGCATTTTAACCCTGGCCAAGCCAAACAACTTTAACTAATCAGCCAAGAGCCCTACTCCTTAATCAGTAAACCCATTTAAAAGTCTAAACAGTCCTGAATCATTATATTAAAGCAAGTTCAAATCCAAACCTCAAAATGAAACATAGCATTAATGACATAAACGACTACACTTGACAACTAAACTAAAGAATATATGAAGAAAATTAACAGAGAAACATGTAGCAATTATCATTTCTTCAAGCTTGATTACATGTTTTCTGATTCACACTTCATATGTCACTTAAGAGCCAAAGAAATACTTGGATATCAAAATAAAACAAAAGAGCAAGAAGTCAGCCAAGCAGCAACAGTACAGCGTAACCAGCACCAGCAAAAACCAAATAAGCCAAATTCAAACCCAGTAATGAGGTGCAGCAGTCTAGAAAATAATTTCAATCGAGTTGTGATTCAACAGACTTCAAACCAAACTTAAAAACTAAATTCAATCAATCTCAACACTGATTGAATCAGAAATTGCTTCAGCAAATTGGAAACTTTAAAAATAAGAGAAGGAATTCAATAAAACAGTAAAACTTAACATGCCTTGAATGGAGATCGGTGTTGGGTCCAAAAACATTGGTATAAGTTTTATTCAGGTTATTGAGCAGCAGGGTTGGAAAGGGCTGTGGGCTTGTAACACAATTAACATGTTACGGATAATTCCTACACAGCAATTGAACTTGCTACATTTGAGTGTGTCAAGCGAGCAATGAATTCAGCACAAGAGAAATGGATCAATACTGGCAACCCCAAGCTACAGATTGGTAATGCTAGCATAAGATTTTCTCTCTCATGGCTGTCGCCAGTTGCTGTTGCTGGAGTTGCAGGCACACTTGCATGTCATCCGCTTGAAGTGCTGAAGGATCGGCTGACTGTGAATCCTGAGGTCTACCCCAGTCTACGTATTGCAGTTCACAAGATTTATAAGGAGGGTGGAATTGGAGGCTTGTATGCTGGACTTGGGCTAACAATAATTGGCATGCTCCCATATAGCACTTGTTACTATTTCATGTCTGAGACAATAAAGAAATCATATTGCCAAGCACAAAAGAAAAAATCTCTAAGCCGTGCAGAGATGCTTCGTATTGGAGCTTTCTCGGATTTAACAGCTAGCACTATCAGTTACCCATTGGAGGTGGCAAGAAAGCGGCTAATGAAGGGTGCTTTGAATGGTAAATGTCCACCTCACATGGTCGCAGCACTTTCAGAAGTCATTAAGGATGGGGGATTGTTAGGCCTTTATAGAGGCTGGGGTGCGAGTTGCCTAAAAGTAATGCCATTGTCAGGCATTACTTGGATGTTCTACGAAGCTTGGAAAGATATATTGCTTGCTGATAGACGTCATGTGTTACAGTAGACATAGTAGCACAAGAAATGAAATCGTATTTCTACCGTCCCATGGGTAAAATGATTTGACTACTGTAACGTACTCAAGCTGGAAGCTGGCGATGGTAAGATGGGTTAACCGTGGTGTCTGTCTTGCATCCAGAATTTTTGTTTCCCATCTTCCCCACTCTTCCGTGTGCACTAAGAAATTTCTTTAACATTTCTGTAAATGACAGAACATGAATTTATGATTACTGCAAGAATTACAAGCTTTTGCCTTAGTAATTTCTTTTGAGTACTTGTTTCTCAAGGGTCGGTGTTGTGGTAATACTTAGTTTGACTAGATAAACACTCTAAGCATATCATGGCAAGGGCAGTCAAGTTTGGAGAAGTAAATAGGCCAAGTTTGTTTTATTCTCCTACATGTTGATATTGGGACAACAATGGCTTCTGGTTTTGGTAAAAGAAAAAAAATGAATGGCAAGCCTTGATGCCTTTATAGGCAAGGCATTAGAGCTGCCTTAAGGGATCAGATTTGCACTCTTGTCCTTTTCTAATTTTTATTTTAGCCTAGATACCCCTTAATCTAATTTTCAGATTTCAAAACAGTCCCCAACCCACTTCTTATGAAGCTTCCTATTCTACTACAAAATATTCCCTACTATAGAATCACTAAACTACCCTTACCACCCCTGATATTTACCCTCAGAAATTCCAGACCAACAATGGGTCAAATAGACATAATCCCAATTTGGTGAGGGTCTGGGAATCCAAATTACATCCCCCACTTGGGCTTTTGATTCATTCGGAGCCCGATCCACAATTGAAGGCTCAAAGACCTTGCAATTTCAGTCACGGAATCCCAAAGGACTCAATCAACTTAGGCTCAAGGCAAAGTTCTAAGCACATTAACTTAATCAATCAGAAAATGAATACTAATTGAATAAGTTTTAAGACTAACATGCAAGGCTGACGACTTGAGAGAAATGAACGGGCAGGAAACCAAAATCAGGCAAGAAGATAAAATAAATAAAAAAAGAAAAAGATGAATAAGGAACAGAATAAAAAAATAAATGCAAGAAGGAAAAGAAAAACACAAAGAACGGAACATGACCTAAAAAGACTCCGGTCTAGCAAACAAAGAAGAACAGACTCCCAATCTTTGAATCTTTGGCCGCTTTTGATTGTAATCGTGTGTTCTTAATAAGAACACATGAATAACATCAAAATAAGCCCAAACCTTCAAAACAAACTCAAATCAGGGGCTTTTGGGAATTAGGGTTCGTCCCTTCGATCTAAAATTCGAAGGATTCTGGAGTAATTTAAGGGAAGTGGAGTTGGGATTCGGAATAAGGGGAGTGAAGGGGTCCTAGAGAGTTAATTTGGTGGTGAACGGAAGTGGCGCCGCCAGGTTTGGGGGTGGTGATAATAAGGGTGGCTATTAGGGTTTGGGGGGTTAGTCTCTAAATGGAGGGAGATAGGAATAGGGAGATGGAATGGGGGGGGGGGGTTGGAATCAATTCGGACACTCTTATACTAACCCCCACCCCAGTTCCCAACCGTCGGATGAGGGGAAATCAACGGCCCAGATCAATATTAGACAAAACGGGATCGTTTGGTGGGGTGTGGAGATAGACCACGTAGGGAGTAGGTTTTGGGCTGGGTTTGGCCGAGTTTTGATGGGTATTCATTGGTTCTGGGTAAATTAAATCAAGGTAGCCCAAATTTCTATCTCTTCAATTCCCTTTCCTTTTTATTTCCTCTCTTTTCTTTTTTTTTTTCCAAAATTAACAAAAACAAAATCCTAGATTAAATCATAAAACCAAATTAATCCTACACTATTCAATTAATTAACTCTAACTATAATTACCACAACTAATTAAAAACCAAATTAAAGGGAAAACTACCCAAATTCAAAATTCAAAATTAAAAGTGCAAAAATAACTATTTTTTGTGATTTTTTCAATTCATATAAAATAACTATTTTACTACATAATTCAAAAATACAAAGTCAAATGCTAAGTGCAAATGCAACATATTTTTGTATTTTTTATTAATTAAATAAAATAAACATGTACAGACGAATACAAACAATTATAGAAAATGCCACAAAAATCCACAAAATTGCAAATAATGGAAAAAAATTATTTTGTTTTGAATTTGTAGGAGTAATTCTAATAGGGAAAAAATCACGTGCTCACAGCTGCCCCACTTTGCTAGGAAACACGAAGAGTTTTCATGCAAAGATAAAGTGAGCGTATACGAGCGATTTTTTACCGTTTGAATACTCTATGGGAAGCATTTTTTGAAAGATTTGACCGCACCCTGCTTATGAGGTTGCCTACATATCCTTGACTATAAAGGAATCAGGCCAGTGTAGTTCGGGAAGTTTTGGTAGTTGTGACTATCATAAAGCTGTGATTTCACTGTTGCTGCTGCTGCTACTGCTTACTGAACTCCTTATTACACCATGACAAAATAAAAGAAGCTAGACTAAACTAAGATCTATGAATTACAAAAGCCCTATCTATATCTTCAAACTTGATCTTGTGATTCTTGTTGACTTGTATTCTCCCGGTGAATTTCCTTTGTTGCCAACTTGAATTGTAATCTGAGATGCTTTCCCTTTCCTTCAGCTGGATGCCTGATTGCCAAAATACTTGAACTGTAATCCCCTGCTTTCCAGGTGGGCACCTGATTTCTAAACCTGAATTGTATTCTCGTGCTCTCCAAGTGGGCGCCTGACTGCTAAACTTGAACTGTATTCCCGTGCTCTCTAGGTGGGTGCCTGATTGCTGAACTTGAATTGTATTCCCGTGCTCTCCAGGTGGGCACCTGACTGATAAACTTGAATTGTATTCCCGTGCTCTCCAGATGGGCGCCTGATTGCTAAACTTGTACGGTATTTCTGTGCTCTCCAGGTGGGTGCCTGACTGCTGGACTTGAACTGTATTCCCGTGCTCTCCAGGTGGGTGCCTTACTGCTGAACTTGAACTGTATTCCCGTGCTCTCCAGGTGGGCGCCTGACTACTGAACTTGCACTGTATTCCCATGCTCTCCAGGTGGCCCCCTGATTGCTGAACTGGAACTGTATTCCCGTGCTCTCCAGGTGGGTGCCTGACTGCTGAACTTGAATTGTATTCCCGTGCTCTCCAGGTGGGCGCCTGACTGCTGAACTTGAACTAAATTCCCGTACTCTCCAGGTGGGCGCCTGGCTACTAAACTTGAACCGTATTCCCGTGCTCTCCAAGTGGGTGCCTGACTGCTGAAACTTGAACTGTATTCCGGTGCTCTCCAGGTGGGTGCCTGATTGCCAAAACTTGAACTGTATTCCCGTGCTCTCCAGGTGGGCGCCTGATTGCTAAACTTGAACTGTATTCCCGTGCACTCCAGGTGGGCGCTGATTTCCAAAACTTGAACTGTATTCCCCTGCTCTCTAGGTGGGCGCCTGATTGCCAAACTTGAATTGTATTCTCGTGCACGCTAGGTGGGTGCCTGATTGCCAAAACTTGAACTATATTCCCGTGATCTCCAGGTGGGCGCTTGATTGCTAAACTTGAACTGTATTCTCGTGCTCTCCAGGTGGGCGCCTGATTGCCAAAACTTGAAATGTATTCCCGTGCTCTCCAGGTGGGCGGATGATTGCCAAAACTTGAACTGTATTCCCGTGCTTTCCATGTGGGCACCTGATTGCTGAACTTGAACTGTATTCCCATGCTTTCCAGGTGGGCGCCTGATTGCTGAACTTGAACCGTATTCCTGTGCTCTCCAGGTGGGCGCCTGATTTAAACAAAAATAGACAAAACAAAGAAAATTTTCTGCCCCAGTTTGGTAACTTTTTGGTGCCTACCTTTCTTTACTGAGGGTCCCTCCGAAACAATCGAAATTTTCTGCTCCTGTTTCAATCAAAGAAAAATTTTGTCAGTTTAAAAATATGGTGGTCGGTTTGTGGCCTTGACTTTGAGGGTGATTTCTCCTTCACTTCCCATGATAGCTGATTTTCACTCTAAAACATTTCTTGTTCATTGATTAACAGTTTCTCTGTCATCCGTATCACTGAAAATACCTTTTCTCCGTTCAGACCCAATATCCTCTATTTGTTGCATTGCTCATGAACTGGCATATACCAAACCTTTGTGTCTCACATGAATTCCAAAGAGCGCCAACTGCCACCCACTCCGTGTGTATGCTGTTCTTTCTTGACTTAAACCACTGGCGTTGGCCTTGAGGTCTGTTGCTCCTTCACTTGCCATGATAACTTTGATTTCTGCTTAGAAGACCTTGCTCGTCACTGGTTTCTTTGTCAATCTTATTGCAGAAAATACCTTTGATTCATTCATCCAACACCCTCCATCTGTTGCATTGTCCATGAATTGATAGGTACCAAACCTTTATATTTCACAAAGATCCCAAAGCATGTTGATTTTTACCAGCTCAGTGCGCTTGTTGTTCTTTCCTGACTTATGCCACTTTGATGTGATAGCCAGATCCCGTTTTGTGCAATTGGAAAGCTGGTGGCAAATTTTGAAGTCATTTCTCACTTGTTTTGACCAAACAGACTTAGGAAGAGGGAGCAAACAAGACATAAGGAACAAAGTAAAGGACAAAGGAAAGAAATAATTCCTAACAAGAAAACTACAAAGTAGAAACCTATCAGATATGGACACCAACTCTAATGACCATGACATGCACCTGTGGCCTATTCTGTTAAGCAAGTATGATGTCCAACTCTTGTTATACCCCTAAACTGTGAAACTGGGCTTCAATGCTTCGATTATCTAATCTGATTCACGATCCTTATTCGACTTGTAGTGCCCGAAGGGTTTTCATCATCAAGCCTCTCTCATTTTGTTCTTTCTCTGAACTTACCATCATCTTAAGGTGCCCGTGAACGTTTTCACCAATAAGACTCTCTCATGTTTTATTCCTCTCAGCTTTCATCGCCTTATGGTGCCCGTGAGGGTTTTCATTAATAAAACTCTCTCATTTTTCATTTTCCTTGTTTGTACTGGAGTGTTGCCCCTGATATTATTCACCTCTACTTGCTCTCCTTGACATCTCTCGAAGACTGGTCAGAAGGTCTTTCTTTGGACCGTAATTCAGGCTTTTGGATATGGTTATAAAGAAAGGGTATCAACAGGCTCAAAACAGCTCAACCGGGTTCAAACTTACAACTTTTGGAATCAGATTTCTCACAACAACCGCAACTTCTGCCCCAGTTTCTTTGCTTGGGTACTTTTGGATTTTATTTTGGTGGGACTGAACTGTGAGGCTGCCTACGTATCCTTAAAAGGAATCAGGTCGAAACTAGTTCATGACATAGGAATTACTTTGTTTGTTGTGATTTTTCTTTTCTTTTTCTTTCTCTTGTTTTATTCTTTTTGTTTTTCTTCTCTTTTTCTCTTTTTTTTTGTTTCTCTTATCATTCTTTTCTTTCTCTTTTCATTCTTTTCTTTCTCTTTTTCTTTTTTTCCTTTACTTATCTTTTGCGCTTGTGTTTTTAAACTTTGCTACTGATTCCAAAAGAGGGTATGAAAGAAAATAAATAAGGCTCAAAGGGGTAACAAATGATAAAGTATTTAGATAGCAGAATAAAATGCCTTCGTCATTCCAATCTTCAAAACATGCCAAACAACATAATTAAACAAACCAAGAAAAACATTCGTAACATCTTTTTATTATACCAGACTTGATAACCATATCCACACATTCTCCTTCTACATTTGTCAATTTTAAAGCACCGTTGGACAACACTCTCATTACCATGAACGACCCCGGCCAATTTAGGGCAAACTTGCCTTTAGCTTCAACCCGATGCGGCATGATGCACTTCAATAGGGCTTCTTTATGTTCTATCTACCCCTGTTTCACACAATTTGGGCATTAAGTGATCTCCAAATGCCTTTACTTATTTCCCTCTAATGTCCTTATCATCTTCAAATTTGTTTCATTGCTTCGTGACTAAATTGACCAGGATGAGAATTACACGTGTATATCATGTCACTAGGGTCAACAAGAAAAGAACTATAAAAGAAAAGTGAACTAAACAAACTGACTAGAAATAACAGAAAACAGAAAATTGCATTAGACATATGGTGAAAGGGTTTAAACAACAAAACAAGCAAACTAAATAGGGGTTACAACCTTGGAACAAACCTAGACAACACTAAACGAGCTACTACGACTAAACAAACTAGGAAAAATAAAAGGATAGAAAGGTTTGAGTCACAAGACAATATATCCGGATTACAACCCTGAAATAACCCGGACAATAGAAATGACAACAAAATAAACCATCAAAACTCCTCCCTGGTTAACCAAGAAATGGAGCATCTTCCAAATCACCAAACTCAACATCTTAGCCACTGACTTCTGCATCGAAAATATTAGGACCTTCACAAGTCTCCATCACATTGTTCTTAACAAATTGCTTTTCGGTTCCCTTTGCCTGCTCGTTCTTAGGATCAAACTCTGATTGCACTGAAAGCTTTGCAGTGCGTGGACCTTCAAGGATCTCAGAAGAATTCTCATATTCCTTTTCAAAACAAATCATACCCACCACATGAGTCTCGTTATGAACCGGCGATAGACTTTGACTAGTGTCTGCTGCATCTGGATTTTGCACGACAATGTCACCTGTATCAATAAGCTTCTGAATTGCCTTTTTCAGGTGCCAACACTTTTCTGTACTGTGACCCGGGGTATCGGAGCAATAAGTGCACCTTTGAGAAAAATAAAACTTCTTTGGCAGAGGGTTTGGCATTTTTATCTTAATCGGCTTCAACATGTACAATTGCCTCAACCTTTGGAACAAACTGGCATATGATTCTCCAATAGGGGTGAAAGCCTTTTCTTTTTTCAGTAGTCTTTTCAGTTTATATTCTGGCCTTGGTTAGGACCTTTTGCGGGCAGGTGGCTGATATGCTTGAGGGGGTGGGTAAGACATTTGGGGAAGTGGTACGGGCCTCGTGGGTCTGGAGCATGTGGTGGAACATTGTGGACAGGGTACTGGGAAACTAATGTACGACTTTGGGGTTTCTGTGGAGAGGAGTAGCATTGGGGAGGGTCATCTGGTGCACAAGGATATCCATGGGGCCGATGTCGAGGCTGAAAATGTTGAGCAGGAATGCCCAGCGGATCATCTTTTCTATTTTTATTTCTTCCACCCAAACTTACTAGGATGTTCTGAATATCTTTCATAGTATCTTTCAATGCCGTATAACTCATGAACTTTCCCGACTTGATTCTCTCTTCTACCATCTCTCCCATTTTTAAAACATCATTGAAAGGTTTACCCAAGGTCGGAATCAAATGACTAAAGTAGGTGGGCCCATGGGCTTGTAGGAAAAGTTCAACCATTTCCTCTTCGCCAATTGGGGGATTGACTCGAGCAACTTGCTCCATCCATCTGAGCTCAAACTCCCTAAAGCTTTCCTCTGGCTTCTTTTCCATTTTAGATAGGGAGGAGCGGTTTGGGGTAACGCCTGATTTGTATTGAAAGTATCGAACAAAATCTTGAGCCATGTCACCCAATGTAGGCCATTTACCAACATCTTGACGATTATGCCATTCCAAAGTTGCCCCAGTCAAGCTTTTACTGAGATAGGCAATCAACAAGTCATCTTTCTCTCCAACACTTCTCATTTCACAGCAATAAACCCTCAGGTGGGCTACCGGATCTCCACACCCATCATACAAGTTAAATTTTGACACTTTAAATCCCACGGGCAGGCGAACGTCAGGGGACACATACAGTTCTTTGTAAGCCATGCTACCCTAGTCTCTCATTCCTTGCTTGTTCTTTAAGGACCGTTCTATGCCTTTCAGCGTTCTGGGTATCCCATCTCGCCCTTCTTTTCATGTTCAGCATGAAGCTCATCCCGAGGGCTCTTCTTGTATGAGTCAGGAACCTTGTGGGAAACCTCTGCGAGGTAGTATTCGCATCATGAGCTTTGAGTGGATATTCGTTATTGGGGATAGTGGATATGTCAGGAGGGCAATTTTGGGGAGAGGTAATTGGAGGATGAGTGATGGATCTACTAGGGTGGTTGGGAAAGCTGTGATAAGTGGGTGGATCTAGAGAGTATGGAGGATCATCTGGCACTATGACCGGAGTTTGGGTAAGGGTAGCATCTAAGAAGCTAGGTGGTGGCGGGGGTGGTGCCTTCCCAATCATCCAGGCCTGATACATGTCCGTCATGTGTTGTCTTAACATCCGTACCTCATCAGCCACACCAGTGTCCTGTTCAGCCAACTACTTCCGGGCGCCGGTATCAACCAACCCAATTTTGTTGTTGTCCACCATTGCCTTTTGACCTTATGTTTTGGAGAGGAGTTACTACTTCGAGAACCACAAACCAACCACCTTTCTGCTATGAAGATAATAAATGGAACAAAATGGGGTCATCCGTTAGTGTTAGGGCATTTAACAGCAAAAATATCACTTTGCATGCAATGTACCTAGCAACAATTAATGGTTCTAGAATGACTTCGAGGGTCGTAAGGTCACTTGGCATCATCCCAATTTATTCAGTTGAATCTTCTCTTTTCTTTTCTTTCATCGCACTTCTTAGCTCGCTCATTTTCCTTCCCCTTTTTCTTTCTGATTATCGCTCTTTTCTTCCCTCTCATTTTTCACATCCCATGATTTCACCTCTTCTTTCTTCTCCTTTTTTTCTTTTTTTTTTCTTTTTCTTATCTTTTTATTTTCTTTTAATAAAAAAATAATTCGATCGAACCCTATGTAGGTTGCCTACGTATCATGACGCCGCATGAATCAGATCTTTACTTAGTTCTGGAAGATCGGGAATAAAGTAAACAAACTAACTTTCTCATTTTTTTCCTTAATGACTAATCTGACGAGATAAGGCAAATAAAAGAAACAAATCTTTTTTTTTTCTTGTTTTTTCTAGACTTAATGTTTTATAACCTATTCTAAACTCAAGCTTAACGGATTTTTTTCTTTTTCTTTTGACACAAATTCTCTATTAAGGAAAAATCCAAGAAGAGAAAAATATTTTTTGACTTTTTTTAGGAAGGAAATCATGTTTTTTTCTTTTTCTTCTATGTACAATGTCATAAAGTTATAATGAAAATAAAAGATTTGTTTTTAATTTTTCATTAGTTTCCCAAAGAAGAACCTCAAAAGAATTTTTTTTTTTCGATTTTTGAAATTAATACCTTAAAGAAAACTCTTTACAGAGGTACTAAAGAAGATTCTCTTTTTTTTTTTTGAATTTTTAGTCCTAATATACTAAAGGAAATATAAAAGCAAAAATTTTCTATTTGGAGTTCTAGATATTAAGTTCATAAGGAGAAACACCTCAAAAGATTTTTTTTTTAATTCTAGAATTGATATTCTAAAGAAAACTTCCAAAGAAAAGAAAAACGCAAAATCTTTTTTTTGGATTTTTGATTTATAACACACTTTTTTTTTCAATATAAAAATAGAAAATACAATAACCAAAGACTCGACATTACTGTACAAAACTAGAAGGTAAAAGACAAAAAAAAAACATACTCAAAACATCAAAAGAAAAATCTCTTTAAGCAACTCCTGAATGGATGGTCTCGGGGTGTATGTCATGCTCAAATTCCGATAAGTAGATCCACACCTGTATGAGAAAATTAAGACCAAATAAAGTTAAAGCCCTATAATGATATGTGACACAATAACCCTTCTAGTTGGATACATGCAAAACATGATTGTGATTATTTTTATAAAATTAACATATGTGGCTAAAAATGACTAAAAATGCAAGACTTGGCTAAGACCCCGCAAAGCCAAGAACCTAAGATTCACTAAGAAGACCTGACCCTATGTGGGTTGCCTACATATCGCGCCCTGAAAGACGAAAATCAGTTATGCGTAGTTCGGGCAGATTGGATACCGGCGAAAATTAAAAAAAAACTAATTTAGAGAAAATATATTTTTTTGTCTTTTACTTGAAAATGATGAAACATGCAAACTCTTTTTGGATTTTCTTTTTTCTTTTTTTTTTTTAATTTTTGATATTTGGAAAATGATAAAAGTGCAAAATCTTTTTCAATTTTTCATATTTTTTTCTGTCTTTTTCTTAATAATAAAAAAAAGTAACAAAAACATAACTAGGCCCTACTTGCTTTATTTTCACACTTCATCCTCTCTTTTTTCTTTTTTTTTTTCATTTGCCCTCAACTTTCATTGGTCTGCCAAATGATCTGTTTACCCTTGGAGAAATGCAACATGTAGCACATAGGATGCATCAAGATGGTCTGTTATTTTGGGTACACCTGTCCTAGACGAACCCAACTGTCACGACCCTAGTTCACAAATTGTGAACATGTCATGACGGCACCTAGTCTTCACGACCAGGTAAGCCTAACATTTTGCGGAAGTAATAACAATTGCGAAATTTATAATCAAAACTAAATAACATGAGTAATGTATACAGTTGCCGCCT